>VMDO01016016.1:28742-49422 GCA_007922755.1 Pedetes capensis
TTTTTTTTTTTTTTTTACTTTTTTGAGACAGGATCTCACTAAGTTATGCAGACTGCCTCTGGTCTCAAATTTGCGATCCTCCTACCTCTGCCTCCCAAGCTGCTGGGATTACAGATGTGCACCACCGTGCCCAGCTACAGAAAACATTTTTGAATGATTAAAACTTGTTGCAATAGATATAAATTTAAGATTGTCTAGAAACAAATTTCACTAATATATCTAAAATGCAATGCAGTTTTTTATATTTTATAATACATTGTAAAATACAAATAATATTATAGTTAATATACAAACAAATCAAAGTACTTAGTTCCATTTTCCTTTAAAGTAATAATGTGCTAAATGTATGGTGGTGTTACCTTCTAGATTTCGAAACAATTTCCGAACAGTGGAAGGTAGAACCAATGAATTTACAGAGGTAGAGCCTTCAATCCCATTTGTTTACCCTTGAAACAACTCCTTTGCTGCAAAGTAGAAAAATGCTCCTGGCCAGAGATTTTGATTAAAATGTAGGAATTTTTGGCTCTGTGTTAACCTGGTCTATTTTGGATATACCTACGTTGCCAAATGGGGCTGGGATTTAGCTCAGTTGGTAGAGTGCTGTGCTGCAGTCTCTGAGGTCCCGAGTTCAATTCCCAGCACTGCAAAAATGGGAGAAGGACCTGGTAACCCACTCCCAAGGCAATCCCGAAACAGTCAGCCGTTGAAAACCCTATGAGGGTCGCTATGAGTCGGACACGACTCGATGGCACCTAACAACAACAACAACAAGTTACCAAATAGATCGTAAAATTTTCTTATACTTATTTATAATTGAGAAGGCTTTCTTTTTGCAGTCTCTGGTCAGAATCACCAATTTCTAGTTGTGTAGTTTGTTTCTATTTTTTTTTCAAACCTCTTTGAGGTTTTTTCCTCAGTTGTCAAACAGGGAGAGCAACACTGTTCCTGTCTAAATTATAGGATGTTGAGAGGTTAAAATGGGATAAGGATTGTGAAAATACCTTGTGAAAATGCCAGGTCGTTCTTCACTGTTTGGTTTACCTGCAGAAGTCATTACATATTTTCTTTCCATATTTTTTATTGGAAATTTTTAATGTACACCTTAATGTGATTCATTCTGACATGCTTTTCATTGTGACATTTCCATATATGCATTTTGATGTACATTATTCATATAGGTACCCCCTTACCCTGTTGTATGCTTCCCTCCCCATGCCACCCTCCATCAAAGACTTCTCTACCATTTACTTATCTTTTTATGGTAATATTTTTCTAGATATCCTTGGGTTCCAGTTCTGTTTAAGATAGAAACTTTTGAAACTGCACTACATTAGAGGAACTGCACCGAATCCTTAAAGTGGGATTTTAAAATGCACTTTACATTTCTAGCTTAATTGCAAAGGTACTGGATGCTTGGGGAGTGTCCCTTCTATATTTGCCATAGTAAGCCCATGGTAGAAGCAGTGAGCAATACTTGTTGACAGCCTGATTAGATTATCAAATTTCTGAGAAATAAGGCAGAAAAAGTTCATGTTAGTAGCCTAATTTAAAGCAGGCAAGGCAGATTAGTTGTCCCTGAACTCTGGGGAATTTGTTAAAATCTGTCATCGGCTGAATTTTACTATATACTGTTTTGGTACTAGTAGTGAAACACCAAATCTCCTTACCTTCTGCCTTCAAGGTTTAGTTTAGGGTCCTTTTGTATTTGCTCTCAGAAGCAAGCTCCACGTCTTCAGTAAATCCGATGATCTGCCAGTCCCTGGGAGAGCTAACTCTCCTTGGTGAGCTGCAGAGTAAATCTGTATACTTTGAAGGGTCCTAAAAGTGCACTCCATTCACAGAGTGCCTGGTCTTTAGGCAAGCTTCTTTGCAAAGTTGGGTTGTTGCAGGGCAGGGCACATTTGCTAGCCAATGTGTACTGATTCTTCTTCCTCTTTCTGATTAGTACTCAAACTGTTTAAAGCACGCCAGAGTTTGGCTTCTCTGGTGCAAAGAGGGGGAGGGGAAGGAACAGAGGAGGAGGAAGAATAGAAACTGGAGACTTGTAGGTTGTGTGTATAAATGAGCTTTTTACCCTTAGCTACAGCAATAGAATCCTCAGGAAATCATGCAGCTGCTCTGATATGGGAAGCAGGGAGGAGTGAATGCTGTTTGGCTTAGTTCTCTCTGATTTGTATGACTGGAGGGTTATTAGACTATTTGTAGGCGGGGAAAGATAATCCTACTGGTATATGCTAATATAACTGGTATTATGTGGAATTTGATCTTAAGTAAGATAAATTTCATTTTTTCTCTTTCTCTCTCTCCCCTCCCCCTTTCTCTGTCTCTGGACTCTATGCATATTCTAAAAAATGTTTCCCTTTTCTGATGCCTTATGTCCTGGAAAGTGAGTGCCTTAGTCTGAGCTTTGTTTCCCCAAATCCTCATAATAATAAATTGCCTTCATTGGATTAAAAGCATTTTTTTCTTATTCTACTGAAAATTTCTGGAATGATTGGGCTTTCTATCAGTGGTCCTATGTTAGGAATTTGAGGACAAAGTAAGTGCTCTTAACCTTTGGCTGGGCTCTGAGGTATTACAGCTGTGGGGTGTTCTGTCTGACTTGTGGAGAATAGAAGCATGCCTATCTGGTATATGTTGATTAGAGCCTAGCGAAGGACCTTGATGTTGAAAACCAAATGGATAAGACCATGATATAAGTTGGTTGTGCATTATATTGAGTTATATTCTGAAGGCTCTATATGGGGATGAAGATAAATATGTTTATTTTAATACTTCACAAGTATGGCCTCATAATTAACAATGAGTTTCATAGTCTTGTAAAATATGAACTCAGCAATAACTTTCTGGCCTGCTCTCTGCTGCAGGAGAAAGTGATTTACTCAAATTTTTTCTCCTTAGGTATCAGAATTACTTTACAGTCACCCTGGGCCCAGGACTCTAAGGCCTCCAGGATCTTCATATCCTCCTATAGAATCCTTGGTTATAGTGATAGTGATGATGAAGGTTATAGGAAAAGGCCATCTAACCACATTAAAGGGGGAAATTACATTTTGATTCAAGACCAGACTTCATTACTATACTGGGGAGTTCTTACTAACTGAAGTGGAATTTAACCAGTATTTCTTCAACTGAATTTGGATCCCCAGAGATCTATAGGAAAGTTTGCAAGGGAGACAGAGGGTGAATTATCGTTTCCTCTCTAGTCTGAAATGTTACAACTATTCTGAGTTATGATGGAAGGGTAATTCATACTTGAGTATTAAAGAAAAGAGAAAGGGGTTAGATCCTTAAGCATCAGGATGACACCACTATAGATGTGACAGAGAGGGGGTGTCCTAAAGTGTGTCTGTGTGCTCCCCTACTTGTTTCCTTCCCTAGCTGCTTCTCCATTCCTGAGTGATGGGAAGGTCAGTCTTCCACCTATCCCCAAATGGAGCTTTGCCTTGTATAGCTGCATCAATTTTTATCATGTTTTCTGCAATTGACAATATATTCCTTGCCTCTCTTCCTCACCTCTCCATCCTTTCTTTTCCTCTCCATACATTTTCATTACATACCTCCCCTCACATTTTCTATCACTTTGGGAAAAGGTGAAGTGCTCACACTGATACTTCTCTGTTACCATCTCCCCATTCTTTTTCATCTTCCCAGACTCAGCTCTTACCTTTTTTTGTGGTACTGGGGAGTTGAACTCAGAGCCTCACACATGCTTTTTGTAAGTGCTCAACCACTGAGTCATATCCCTATATTATTTTTTGCTTTGTATTTTGAAACAGGGTCTTGCTAACTTATGAAGGCTGCCTTTGGCCCTGAACTTGTGGTCCTTCTGACTCTGCCTCCTGACTCACTGGGATTAAAGATGTGTCACGTCTTTCTAGCTCTTACTTTATTATTGGGGTGAAGAAGGCCAAAGAAGGAGTGGCAATGAAGAAGGGCATAACATGTAATTAGATCGGGAATCTACTTTAGTAAAATAGGACTTTGATAGAAGGTTAAGGAATTTTTGGTCCTGTAGTATTCACATACTATGAGCCATAGGATCCATAGCTTATATGGACTCAAAGCTGAAAGAGGTCTTGAAAAATCATCTTGTTTAGATTTTATATTAAATTTAATTCCTGAAGATATGACACGTCTGATTTGTCATTAAATCTTCAGGTGTTAGTTCATTGCTTTGTTTGGTTTGTTTAATAAATAATTCCAGTTCAACTCTCTCATGTTACAGATGAGAAAACAGGCCCAAAGAGAAAGAGGCTCTCTCAAGATGTATTTATTTTTCTACAAAATTAAAAAAGTCTTTTTATTCAGCACTGAAATTATTCCACAAGTTAATACTAAACATACTTTGGAAAGCTGGAAAGAGTGTTACTGTAGTCATAGTCTAGTTACACACACACACACACACACACACACACACACACACACACACACACACAGACTCATAGATACTTGGACAACCATGATTCATCTTTTGGTTCCAGTTTACAGTGCCTACCCAGTGGTTACAAAGCAACCCTGGGTTATCATTTCTAGTGAGGAAGGGACACTGTAACTTTGAGGGGGCAAGTTTGAATGAACCCCATAGAACAAAATATTTTAGACCACCTAGGAGAGATGGGACAGCTCATCTAAGCCAACTTTCCATACATTTTTCTGGGCTGCCCAATGTGGTAACCACTAGCTATATGTTGTTGTCTAAACTTAAATTTAAATTAATAAAGAATTATGTCCTTCAGTGACCCTGGTTACATTTCAGGTGCTTAGTAGCATAGCCACATATGGATATGGCTACTTTAGTAAAAAACACAGATTTAGAACAGATGCCAAAACTAATACTTGGTTTGGGGTAAAGAGTGTCACTAGTATAGTACCATATAATTATGTGTCAAAGTTTAGAAAAGAACTCAGGTTTCTGGACTCCCAATCAAGAGTCTGTAGATTTATTTCCACCCCTATGTATTTATTTCTATCTCAGTATGGATCTGTGAGCATGGTTCAGGTTCATTGCCTGTGTATGTCTCTATGTGCTGGCTCTGAAGATCTTTTCAGGAGGGTAGAAGAGGAAAGTATCTGGTTTCCATGGAAAAGGGAGTTCCTTTTCATGGATCTGTATGGTTCCTGCCTTTCTTCCCTGACAGGAACAAGAAGAAAATATACATAAATGTACAAAGAAAAAGTTATACATAATAGATGCACTAATTATGACAAGCTCCAGCCTTATTTCCTCTTAGTGTTTGCCCCTGAGTCCAGCCAGAGATGGGTGTGGGTAGGGAAGTGGGCTAGTTTGGTGGATCATTTTGGATGCTGAGGTGAGAGGGAGTCCATTGTGTGTGTGTGTGTGTGTGTGTGTGTGTGTGTGTGTCAGGAAACCTGCTAATAACCTCCAAATCTAGGAAGTGGGACCAGTGGGACTTGGTCTCATCTCAGCTTTTGTTCCAATAAAGTACAAGTAATGGAAAAATTAGACAGAATGATCAAGAGAAAGCCTTTTCTTTAATTATAGGGATTGTTTACAACCAGTTAAAAGTATTTCAAGCTTAGATTTTTTTCCAAGGGAAGTAAAAGAGTTTTTGGAAATCACCGTGCTGCAAATTCCTAGTGAAAACGCTGCTATAACTGGAGACTAGACTACTGAGTTATTTTTTGTTGTTGTTAGGTGCCCTTGAGTCTAGTGAGACTCATAGCAACCCTATGTACAGCAGATCAAAACACTTCTCAATTCTGTGCCAGGCACATGATCTTATTTATATTTAAGCCCATTTTTGCAGACACTGTGTCAATCCATCTGGTGGAGGTTTTCCTTTTCTCGTTGACCTGCCACTCTCCCAAACATGATGTCTTTTTCCAGGGATTGATCTCTCCTGACTACATGTTCAAAATATGTAAGATGCAGTCTGGCCATTCTTGCTTCGAAGGAGCACTCTGGTTGCACCTCTTCCAGGATAGATCTGTTGGTTCTTTTGGCAGTCCATGGTATATTCAATATTTGTCTCCAGTATCATAATTCAAAGGTATCAATTCTTCTCCTGTCTCCCTTGTTCAATGTCCAGCTTTCACAACCATATGATGTGACTGAAAATACCATGGCATGAGTCAGACACACCTTCGTCTTCAATGTGACATCTTTGCTTTTCAGTACTCTGAAGAGATCTTTTGCCACAGCTTTTCCTAGAGCAATGCGTCTTTTGATTTCTTGACTACTGCTTCCGCAGGTGTTGATTATAGAGCCAAGCAAAGCACAATCATGGACAACCTCAATCTTTTCTCTATTTATTGTGAAGTTGCATACTGGCTCAGTCATAAGGATTTTTGTTTTGTTGATGTTTACACACAACCCATATTGAAGGCTGTGATCTTTAATCTTCATCAGTAAATTAATATTCTTTAATTCCAGCAAGCAGAATTGTGTCATCTGCATAACGCAGGTTGTTAATGAGTCTTCCTCCAATCCTGATGTCGCATTCTACCTCATAAAGTCCAGCTTCTCGGATTATTTGCTGAACATATAAATTGAAGGGGTATGGTGAAAGTATACAGCCCTGACACACACCTTTCTCAACTTTAAAACAGGCTGTGTTTCCTTGTTCTATTCGAACAATTGCCTCCTGGTTCACATACAGATTCCTCATGACTACAATTAGGTGCTCTGGTATTCCCATTTTCTGAAGTGTTATCCGTAATTTATTATGATCCACACAGTCAAATGCCTTTGCATAGTCAATAAAACATACATAGACTTCTTTCTGATATTCTCTTCTTTCAGCTAATATCCACCTGACATCAGCAATGATGTCCCTGGTTCCCCACACTCTTCTGAATCCCACTTGATTTTCTGGTAATTCCCTGTCTATATACTGCTGCAGTCACTTTTGAATAATCTTTAGTAAAATTTTCTTGCATGTGATATTAATGATATTGTCCGATAATTTCCACATTCAGTTGGATCCCCTTTTTTTGGAATAGGCACAAATATGGATCTCTTCCAGTCAGTTGGCCAAGTAGCTGTTTTCCAAATCTGTTGGCATAAACATGTTAACACCCCCAGTGCTGCATCTGTTTGTTGACATATCTCTATTGTTATCCCACCAATTCCTGGAGACTTGTGTTTTGCCGGTTCTTCCAAGGCGGCTTTCACTTCATCCTTCAATGCCATTGGTTCCTCTTCATATGCAACCTCTTGGAATGGTTGGTCATCTACTAATTCTCTTTTGTATAATGACTCTGTGTATTCCTTCCATCTTCTTTTGATGTTTCCTGCATGGTTTAATATTTTCCCTGTAGAATCCTTCACTACTGTCACTCGAGGCTTGATTTTTTTTCTTTACTTCCTTAAGCTTGAGAAACACAGAGCATGTTCTTCCCTTTTGGTTTTCTGCCTCCAGCTCCTTGCACATGTCATTATAATATTTGTTTTTGTCTTCCCAAGCTACCTTCTGAAATCTTCTGTTTAGTTCCTTAACTTCATCATATCTTCCTTTTACTTTAGCTGCTCGACATTAAAGGGCAAGTTCTACTGTCTCTTTTGACATATAGTTTGGTCTTTTCTTTTTTCTTGTCTTTTTAAGAACTTTTTGCTTCCTTCTTGAATGATATCTTTTATGTCATGCCACAACTCTTCTGGTCTCCTATCATTTGTGTCTAATGCATTAAACCTATTTTTGAGGTGGTCTCTGAACTCAGGTGGGATATATTCAAGGTCATACCATGGCTCTCATATACTTGTTCTAATTTTCTTCAGCTTCAATTTGAACTTGCATATGAGAAGTTGATGGTCTGATTCACAGTCAGCACTTGGTCTTGTTTTGACATTTTGTATAGAGCTTTTCCATCATCTCTTTCCATATATGTAGTCAGTTTGATTCCTGTATGTTCCATCTGGTGAAGTCCATGTGTATAGTCTCCGTTTATGATGTTGAAAAAATGTATTTGTAATAAAAAGGTCATTGGTTTGACAAAATTCTATCATGCGATCTCCAGCTTCGTTTCTGTCACCAAGACCATATTTTCCAACTACTGAGCCTTCTTGTTTGTTTCCAACCTTTGCATTCCAGTCACCAGTGATTATCAGTGTGTCTTGATTGCATGTTTGATCTGTTTCAGATTGCAGAAGCTGATAGAAGTCTTCCCTTTCTTCATTTGTGGCCTTGGTGGTGGGTGCATAAATTTGAATAATAGTCATATTAACTGGCCTTCCTTGTAGGCTCATGGATATTATTCTATCACTGACAACATTGTATTTCAGGACAGATCTTGAGATGTCTTTTTTGATGATGAATGCAACCCCATTTCTCTTTAGTTTATCATTCCCAGCATAGTAGACCATAAAATTATCTGACTCAAAATAGCCCATGCCGGTCCATTTTAGCTCACTGATGCCTAGAATGTCAATGTTTATGCGATCCATTTCTCTTTTAACAATTTCTAATTTTCCTAGATTCATACTATGTACATTTCACATTCCAGTTATTAATGGATTTTTACAGTTGTTTCTCCCAATTTTTGAGTCATGCCACATCAGCAAATGGAGGTCCCTGGGGCTTTACTCCATTTCCATCATCATGGTAGACTCTACTTTGAGGAGGCAACTCTTCTCCAGTAGTCTTTTGAGTGCCTTCCAACCTGGGAGGCTCATTTTCTGGCAGTATATCTGACAGTGTTTCTTTGTCATCCATAGGGTTTTCAATTGCTAGTTGTTTCAGGAGTGGTTCGCCGGTGCCTCCTCCCTAGTCTGTCTTAGTCTGGAAGCTCAGCTGAAACCTGTCCCCCATGGGTGACCCTGCTGGTATCTGATATGCTGTGGCATAGCTTTCAGCTTCATCGCAGCACACAAGCCCCCACAGTGTGGCAAACTGACAGATGTATGGGGGAGAGTTATTTTTAGGTGGGTCTAAATGTGCGGTTCCTCAAATCTGCTACTCAGAACTTGCTAAAATTAGTCAGAAATGCCTTTCAATATTGTTCGTGGTGAGAGTTCTCTCTTAAATGCCTTTAAATTCAGATCCACTGAAGAGATGTGGCAGGACTGAGTCTCCTAGGAAATGTCACCCACTATGATTGGGGAGAATTGGATGAGAAAAGCATACCTTGGCTTATACAGTGAGGGGGGTGAGGAAATGATGACATTAACCTCTAGGGCAGGTGAGCTCCAGAAGGATACAGAGGGGTTTTAAGATTCTAGAGTAAACTTCCCACTCCCACTAACCCACAGGCAAGGAGACAAAGGAGACAGAGCCTGGACCCATTTTCAATTTTCCCTGCAACTCCAGAGGTCCCCATGGAATGCTGGAGCTGGAGAGTTCTACACATGAGGAAAATTGTGGTACAAATTCTCTGTAGTGTTTCCTTGTTTGATTGCTGAACAAATAAATCTAGTCTAGCCTTTTGCAGATGAGGAAACCAAGCCCAGAGAGGCTTTCTCAAGATTTCTTTCCCTCCCTCCCTCCCTCCCTTCCTTCCTTCCTTCCTTCCTCCCTCCCTCCCTCCCTCCCTCTCTCTCTCTCTTTCTCTCTCTTTCTTTCTTTTCTCCTTCCTCCTTCCTTCCTTCTTTCCTTTCTCTCTCTCTCTCTCTCTCTCTCTCTCTCTCTCTCTCCTTTCTCTTATTTATTTTTTTATTTTGCTGTACTGGGGGTTCTACCCAGGGCCTTGCACTTGCATGCTTTGCAAGTGCTGGACCACTGAGTTGCACCCCCAGCCCACTTTTTTCTGTTTTTTTTTTCTTTTTTGGGACAGAGTCTCACTAAATTATACAGACTGACTCTGATCTTTGTGATCCTCCTGCCTCTGCCTCCCAAGTTGTTGGGTTCACAGGCATGAGCCACTGCACCCAGCTTCTCAAGATCTATTTCTTTTGGCATCCTTGGATAAGTTATTCCATCGTTCTGAGTCTTAGTGTTCTTATTACAAAACAATGCTGATAATAATATCAGTTCTGCCTATTTCCAAATTTTAAAAATCAAATAAAACAAGAGCCAAGAAAGATCTTTTAAAAGTATTATGCAGGTGGTCCTGAGTTCAATTCTCAGCACCACAAAAATGGGAGAAGGACCTGGCAATCCACTCCCAAGGCAATCCCGAAACAGTCAGCCATTGAAAACCCTATGAGGGTTGCTATGAGTTGGATACCGACTCGACAGCACCTAACAACAACAACAAGCAGGTAACATTATTTTTTTTCTTTCCTACTCAGTGTGTTCTTTCACCCAAAATACTACATGACTTGTTATAAATAAACCTTTTTGAAGAGAGATATTTGGGTAGCTTTGAGATAATTTGGGATCCTGTAGATACTAACTGCCCAGGACATGGGGGGGTTATTGTCATTGGGGGATCTAGTTACAGAAGCTTACTTTTGTATCTTGAACTAAGTTTACCACAATGGTAGCATCAGCCAGGTTTATTTGTATGTTTGCTGTATGTGCGTGCATGTGTGTGTGTGCCACGTGTATGAGATTAGTTAAAAAATGAGGCTTAGGAACTACTGAAGCACTATTTAGAAGCTACATTAGCTACTGGAACTCTCTGAAAAATGAAGACATTCATTTGGCTGGAAATTGGAGTCCCAAGACCTAGGTTTATTGTACTTCTGTTACTTTTGACATAGCCTGGGACAGAGCAAGTCGCTTAAATTTCTGAACTTCAGTTTTCTCATTGTAATGTGTAATATCCACTATGTCACTTGAGTGAGAACCAAAGTGAACTAAGGAATGTGAAAGAAATTGTGAACTGTAAATAGCTGTAAAAACAACCTCCTCATTATTTCCTAGAAGCAGGGGAAATCCCCCAGGGATACGCCCAGAAGTTATCTTTGGCCCATTTCCTTTATCTCAGGAGGGACCAGCACATTCTCTTGCCAAGAAGGGAAATCGATTTAAATATTCACTTTGGGGGCCTATCTTTAATCTAGACCTAGCTTTACCTCTCTTGCTGACATACTCTAGCTTTCAAAAATACAAATATAACTAGCCTTGGGCAAAAATCTTGAAATAAATGAAACATGTTTTCAATGACCCCTTTTTTCTTTTTCCTTTTCAGCACCTGCTCCTTTAGATAGGGAAGGGGGTAGCAAGAGAAACTATTCTGAGACATCACCTGCCTTAGTGGATGGTTAATACCTTAAATTCTGGAAATATAGGTGGGCTGAATCTTTGTTTCACCATTTACTAGTTGTGACTTTGGACAATCTATTCAACCTCTTGGCTTGTCAGATTCCTGGTCTGTACAATGGGGCCAATGATGACATTATCTTATGTGGGTGTTATAAGACTTAAATGTAATAGTTCCTGGTTCAGCTTTACTTGAAATAAATGCAGTTTTATGTTTTGAATTATGGATCTTGTTTTCTGAGAGTTATTTGTATTTTAAAGTTAGTAGCCTGGAATTAGACACTGTCCCAAAGAAAGACATATGGTTTGAAGCAGTAAGAACTTTCCCACATTTTAGCATTGCTGGCCTGGTGGTTTGATGGTTTATATAATTGAACCCTCTGGCAATATTGGGCACCAATTCGAATACAATACAAGGTCTTGACTTTGGGGGGGATGATATTTCTGCATCCTTTCTCTTTTATACTTTCTGGTAATTTTTCTTTTACTTTTGTTTATAAATGATCCGAGATGCTTTTCTTAATAATTATCTCCTAGTAAATATGTACATCTCTGTTCTGTCCAGAGGCTTATCACCACTAGGAAGCTGGAGCTTAGGTTGTCTGGTCAAGACCTTTACCTTGACTAAAAGAAACTCACATAAATGAAGTTTTTTTCTTCGACTTCAGAGAACACAAAAGATGGTACATATCTCATGGGGCTAAGCTGATCCATGGAAATCTAATAGATATGGTGATGGAACAAAGAGATAAGTTTGTTTAATTTCATCATTTCTGATTTGGGTCATGCCCTGTGGATTGATCTCAAATTTGCCTCATTAGTTTACAGATTAACTTTGCTTCCAGGAAATTGTAACTAACAACTTAATTCCCACTTGTACAGAAAAATGTGGGTTAATTTGTGTGTATATAAGGGCAAATAAATGGTTACAGGTTGGTAAAACATTCTCCTCATGGAAACCAGTGAAAAGAAACATACAGAACACTTAAGATGAAGAGTGAAGGTTTACGTGGTGTGCACACACTCAAGCTGATTACTTTCATCATGTCTCTTAACACAGAGCCTGAACAATTATTTTTCTATTTCTCATTGTTAATCAAGTGATGTTTGTGGAAGCACTTTGAAAATGGAAATATATTACAAGATTGTAAGATTGTTATTTTTTATCACTTTAGTGTTGGTTGTGGAATGCTGTCTTTAGGTAATTTTGAATTTTCTCTTGTGCACGATGATGGGCGTCTTCTCCTTCTGACAGTTCTGAGAGGAGCTAGTAAGTTTAAGGCAGGCTCAGGGAAATGGGGCCTGGAAATAGGGAACTACTGAGGCAAGGCAGTTACCAAGCAACCAATTAGGTCACCTAAATTTTGGTTAGCCTTCAACCTTGCCACCCTGGCATCCGATCTCCTCAGATCTTAGAAATGAAGTGGACCCTGCTTAGTCTTTGAATGGGAGACCACCTGGGAATACCAGGTGCTGTAGGCTTGGGCAAAGGACCTGCCAGCCCACTCCTTGTTTACAATCAGCAATTGAAAACTCTAAGAATAGCAGAGAAGCACTGACATAGTGCTGGGCATAGCACAGTGTCTGGGAGTGTTTCTTCTGTTGTACATAGGGTTGCTATGAGTTGGACCTGACTCAAAGGTACCTAACAACATAGCAACAACAATAACAACAACAACAAGTTGTGGTCAGACCATATGAATTTCATTGTTCTAATTCCCATTTTTCAAAAGATACAGGTAATGATTTGGTCAACAGTCACCAGATCAAGTCCCATTCATCTAAGAAAAACAAGTCCCATGACCAGGCCAGCAGTCAGCTAACTAATCAATCTCGAGGTAGAAACAACAGGAACAACTATCCAACATACAGGTACTCCCTAACTGAGAACCAATCTGCTGAAGCTCAAAAAGTCCAGCCCAAAGAAAGGGACCATAGAAACCCCTAGACAACAGCCCCACCTCAGCTACCCAGTTGGAACCCCCTCCATTCTTCCGGAGGCTTTGTCTATCCTCTTAATAAACTTTCCTAGCTCTCGCTTGCCTTGGCTATCTGTTTGTTTATTCCTGGGTCAGTGGACCCAGGGCCCAGGGCCCTGCACTGGGGTAGAAACTCTAACCTCAGTTCCAATGACTTCTCTGATTTTTAAATGAAGCACATTCTTGAATTTGATAACTCTTCCATCTTCAAGATGTCTGGACTCCAATATAATTTAAACAAACAAATAAGTGAGTTACAGTCATGAATAGTCAAAATGGTAGCTGTAAGTAAGAGTCTTTTATTCCTGAGATTAAAAAGGCCTTCTCATTTTACTCACTTTGGGTTTACAACGGTCAGTCCTTCTCTTCCTTCCTGTTTTAAGCAGGAAATGCTGATAGTATTCTATATAAGTAAGTACTCCACATTGCTTAACTGTTATCTCCTTTCAGATTTTAAAGAGTATGTCTCAGATAATCATGTTGTACTTAGGTGTTCAGAAAGACCAGTGAAAAGGTCTTTTTACACAAAGAAAAAAAGGGCTAGAAATATGTTTTCCACCCTGTGTATGTCTTCTGGGAGAAATGGTTTGTCTACCAAATGTGTGATATTAATCATAAACTTGTCAGTACAGCAGGGCTATCTCTGAGAAAAATTAGGGAGTAAATGGGATGAGCTTCTATTTAGTTTTTTTTAGTTTTTTAAAAAAATTTTAATTAGTAATTTCATTAGTTAGTGCACAACTTCATGGGTTTCATTATGACATTTCCATACATGCACATCATCATGCATTGCTCTGAAATGAGCCTTTCTTGACCTCTTTTATGTAGAGATATCTTTTCTTCCTTTATTTTTTGATCCTTTCATCAAAAAATATTTATTAAGATATTGCTTTTAATGCTTGCTTTACACATCCAGATGTGAGAAAGATTTCTTTAATAATTTTATCAGATTAATCACACTGTTCAAGTATGATTTCCACTTTTTTATTAGAAAAATTGTTTTGCTACACCAATAATAAATGCAGACATTAGCTTCAATTTGTGTAATCATTTTTCTGTGATAATTAATATGATATCTTATCTCTGTGGTATTATTTAAATGTTCCTTGCAGTTAATGTTTCTAGAATCCATACTATACTCATTTCTTTAAAATATAATCTTATCTTTTTGTGAAACCACACATGAAATGTTGAAAAGATCACCTATAATTACTGATCCCATCATTGCTTTAAATCTCCAAAGCCAATAAAAGAGAAAAAGAAGCCATTATGTAAAGATTATTTTATTAAAAGAAAATTTCTACTAATGCAAATTTAAAAGTACAGCTACCCAGTTAATCATATCAACTGTACATGCAGCTGAGAATAATTCTTTATTATAATAGTCATCTTAGGCTTCCTGTCATATTCATTGGATTATAACTTAAAATGTACCATAAATAGATAAAATATGCTTTGACTTATTAATTTTAAATATTGACATTTTGACTAAAAACAATAACATGAGACTAATAAAAACTTTTAAAGTCCATTTTCCTTTTTCTGTTTTAAATTATTGTACTATTTCTAGTGCTGGGCACGGTGGCGCACACCTGTAATCCCAGTGGCTTGGGAGGCTGGAGGATCACAAGTTCGAGACCAGAGGCCATCTGTGTAACTTAGCGAGACCCTGTCTCAAAAGGTAAAAAAAAATGTGCTGGGGGCACAGCTCAGTGCCTGGGTTCAAACCCCAGTACCACACACACACACACACACACACACACACAAATGTACTATTTCTAGCTATAAGGTGATCCTAAGATAGTAGGTAATTATAATTTTTCAAAGTCTAGATGTAACTTGCTTTTATTTTGTTCTGTGTGTGATAGTCTTCATGATTGCTGTGTTTAATTTTCAAAGAGTAGGCTTTCTACCTTACAACAAACGTAAGTCTTATTGTCATAACTAATGCTTCTTTTCTTATACTGATAGATCTGTTTGAAGGAAACTGGATCTGAAAAGTCGGTAACACTTCAGTGTAAATAAATTTAAATTGCCCTATTTTCTGAAGTGACTTAATTATGAAATATCATTGAGCAAAAACAATCAATAAAAAACATCTATGATCCTGCCATATTGAATTAACCTACTCTTAACATTTAAGTGTAAATAATCTTTTATGCTTTTTCATTACATGTGTATATATATTAATCAAAATGAGATTAGTTTATACATATTTCTCTATAGCTTGATATTTAACAATATGGTGTGAATTTCTTACTATAACAGTAATATATACTTTCTATCTTGGTTACTTTTCATTTAAATTTTATGTTTTAGAATTTTAGATTCAAATGTAGTTGTCAGAAATAATAGGGTGTACCTTTTGCAAAGTTTCCCCAATGAAAATATCTTGAGAAGTCATAATATGACATTGATACCATGTAATATTGGAAATTTTTATTTAATTCCAGACTCTCTCTCTGACTTGTTGATTGTTTTGTTGCTGTTGTTAGGTGCCATGGAGTTGGATCTGACTTGTAGCAAGCCTATGTACAACATAATGAAGTACTACCCAGGCTTGTGCTATGCACATGATCTTTTTATGTTTGAGCTCATTGTTTTTGTTGTTGTTAAGTGCCTTCAAGTCATGTCCAACCCACAGCGATCCTCATAGGGTTTTCAATGGCTGATTGTTTTGGAATTGCCTGTGGAATGGGTTGCCATGTCCTTCTCCCATTTTTGTGGTGCTGGGAGTTGAACTCAGGACCTCAGAGACTGCAAAGAGGCACTCTACCAACTGAGCTAAATCCCAGGCTGAACCCATTGTTATAGCCTCCATATTTCATCTCATTTTGAGTTGTGCCACATCAGCAAAAGGAAGTCCCAGGGGCTTAACTTCATTGCTGTCATTAACATCAACTCTAATTTTAGGAGGCAACTCTTCCCCAGTTATTTCTTCAATGCATTCTAGCCTGGGGGGTTCATTTTCTGTCACTATTGTTGTTGTTGTTAGGTGCCATCAAGTCGGTATCCAACTCATAGCGACCCTGCATACAACAGGTGAAACACTATTGTCAGTGCTTCTCTGCTGTTCATAGGGTTTTCAATGGCAGATTGATTTTTGGGAGTGGGTTGCTGGGTCCTTCTCCCAAGCCTATAGCACCTGGTGTTCCCAGGTGGTCTCCCATCCAAGTACTAATAGGCCCGACCCTGTTTAGCTTCCGAGATCTGATGGGATCGGAAGCCACAGGGCTATGTCTGTAGGCTTCTGTCACTATATTTGACACTTATTCTCTGCTATTTCTAAGGTTTTCAATGGCTCACTTTGCGAGTGGGCTGATAGGTCCTTTTCCCTAGTCTATCTTAGTCTGGAATCTCAGCTGAAACCTGTCTACCATGGGTGTATCTGATATACCTGTGGCATAGTTTTCAGGATCACAGCAACACGCAAGCCCACATAGGACCACAAGCTGGCAGACATGTGGGGGATTGTTGTTGTTAGGTACTGTAGAATTGGTATCTGACTCATAGCGACCCTGTGTACAACAGATGAAATACTATTGTCATGCTTCCTTGCTATTCATGAGGTTCTCAGTGGTTGGTTGTGTTTTGGGAGTAGGTTGTCGGGTCCTTTTCCCAAGCCTACAGCAGCTGGTGTTCCCAGGTGGTCTCCCATCCAAGTACTAACCAGGCCTGGCCCTGCTTAGCTTCTGAGATCTGATGGGATTGGATGCCACAGTGGTATGGCTGCAGGCATAGATTGTTTAGAAGTATGTTATTTAATTCCTAAATGTTAATAGGTTTTCAATTTGTTTTTCTGTTATTGATTACTAGTTTAAAACCATTATGATCAGAGTATTCTATCATTTCAGTTACTTTGAGTTGGATGAAGTTTGTTTTATGTTTTGGGATATGGTGTAACTTGGTGAATTTTTCATGTACAGTTGAAAAGAACGTGTACTCTACTATTGTTGGATGGAGTGTTCTGTAAATATTAATTAGATCCTGTTGGTTGACTACATTTTTCAGATCTTGATCTTTGCTGATTTTCTGCCTTGTAGTGCTAATAGTTATTGAGAGGATGTTTGACGTTAACTATAGTTGTAAATTTATCTATTTTTCTTTTCAGCTATATTTGTTGTTGTTGTTGTTGGGTGCTGTTGAGTTGGTATCTGAATCATAGCGACCCTCATAGGGTTTTCAATGGCTGACTGTTTCAGGATTGCCTTGGGAGTGGATTGCCAGGCCCTTCTCCCATTTTTGGAGTGCTGGGAATTGAACTTGGGATCTCAGAGACTGCAGCGCAGCGCTCTACCAACTGAGCTAAATCCCAGCCCTCAGCTCTATTAGCTTTTACTTTATGTATGTTGTGGTTCAGTTATTTGGTACATGTGTATTTAGGCTCGTTGTGTTTCCTGGTGGGGTGATACTTTTTTATCAGTATGCAATATCCCTCATTGTGTCTGGTAATTTTCTCTGCTCCCAAGTGCACTTTGTCTCATATAGACATAGCCACTTCTGTCTTAAAAAAGAATGCTTGCATGATTTATCTCTTTCTATCTTCGTGCTTTAAATTTCCCTATGTGTTTTATATTAACATTTACATCTATGTGAAATTTGTTGTTGTTAGGTGCCCTCGAGTTGGATCTGACTCAATACGACCCTCAGAGGATTTTCATTGGCTGATTGTTTTTGAGAGTGGATCTGCCACATCCTTTTCCTGTTTTTGTAGTGCTGGGGGTCGAACCCAGGTCCTCAGAGAGTGCAGGGGAGTGCTCTGCCTTCTGAGCTAAACCCCAACTCCTATGTAAAATTGACTTTATGTAACATATGGAACAATTTTTACTGTAGTTTTTAAATAGCCATTTTCTCAGCACCATTGAATAAGTCATCTGGTTTGAAATATCATTTTCATGATATTCTAAATAATATTTTGTCTTTTTTGAATTGATTACCTGAGGTGAAATTCATGCAGTATAAAATTAACCATTTTAAAGTGAATAAGTATGTGGCATTTTGTATATTCACACTGATGTGCACCTACCACCTTTAATTCTCAAACATTTCCATTACTCCAAAGTAAAAGTTATTACCCATTATGCAGTTTCTCCCCATTCCTCCACCTATCAGCTCTTGGCAAATGCCAATCTGGTTTCTGTTTTCATGAATTTGTCTATTCTGAATATTTCACTTAAATGGGAGCACACACTATGTGACTTTTTTTATCTTCTTTCAGTTAGCATAATGATTTGGAAGTTCATCTATGTTGTAGCATTTATTAGTACTTCATTGGAGGTTCATCTATGTTGTAGCATTTATTAGTACTTCATTCTTTATTATGGCTGGATAATACTCCATTGTCATATACCACAATTTGCTTATCCTTTCATCAATTTAAGGAACTTTGGCCTGTTAAGTTACAATGACAGAGAAGTCATTTGGGGATTTGGCTTAATAAATCAGATGGGTTTCCTACTGGGTGCTAGAGTCTGGTTGCGTGACTAGCAATGGGAAAGAGGAATGAGGGAGAAAGGATCATGAAGAGTGTATATGGTGGAACAGAAATTGTTAGGTTGGGGAGCAGAAGACAACATGTTGGAATATGAAGGGACCGAGTAAATCTTTCTGTTTATAGGTCAGGCAGCTGAGGTTCAGACAGGAACCTTAGGACCTCTGAATATTAATGAAAAACCATCTGAGCTGTTTGATAAATTGGTGAATTTGTTTTCCCTTTTCCTTAGGCTTAGGGGAATTCCTCTACACCATTAAAGTTCCTCCAGGGAGTATTGGATTGTAGATAAAGAATTACTATGTACCTCTTTCTCCAGGATGTTGTTGACATGAGAGGCATTGGATTCCCTAGAAAAAAGAGATAGTTAAGTGTTTCTACTGCTTGGATATCATGAATAATGCTACTTAAAATGTGTGTTCATATACTTCTTTTAGTACTTGCTTTCAATTATTTTGGGGATAGAATTGCTAGGTCATGTGGAAATTGTATGTTTAATTATTTGAAGAACTATCAATCTTTTTTTTTTCATGGCAGTAGAACCATCTCCACTACCAATGTACAGGGTTTCAAATTCTCTACATCCTCTCTAACACTTGTTTTCTGTTTTTTTTTTGTTGTTGTTCAAATTATACTCATCTAGCGTAACTCCTTATGGTTCTCATTTGTGGTTTTACTGCCCTGTTGATTAATGATATTGGCTATCTTTGCATGTATTCTTTTGTCATTTGTGTATCTTCTTTGGAGAAACGTCTATTTAAGTTCTTTGCCCATTTTAATTTTTTTATTGTTGATTTATAAGAGTTCTGTTATGGTTTGAATCTTAAATGTGCCCCAAAGGTCATATGTTTAAACACTAGGTCCCCAAGTGGTGGTCCTGTTTGGGAAGCTGAGGAAATTTTGGAGGTGAGACCTAGCTGGTGGAAGTAGATCACTGGTTTTACTCAGGCCCCTATTTCTGGTAAGGTGTTTCTCTGCTTCCTGATGTCATGATGTGAAGTCCTCTGCCACAGGTCCTACCAGGAGCTGATCTTCCATGACTCTCTGCCATTATGGACAGTGATCCTCTAACCTAACCTATCCTTCCTCCTTCAATTGGTATGTCAGGTATTTTGCCACAATGACACATAAACTGACAAACATGAGTTCTTTAGGTATTGTAGATATTAAACCCCTTAGCAGATATATGACTTGCAAATAGTTTCTCCCATTGTATAGGTTGTTTTTTCACTTTCTTAATAATATCCTTTGATATGTAAAATGTCTTAATTTTAGTGGTATCAACATTTATTTTTTCTTTTGTTGCTCATGTTTTTGATGTCATATCTAAAATCCTTTATGGAATACAAATTCATAAAAATTAAATCCCTGTGTTTCCTTCTAAGAGTTTTATAATTTTAGCTATTATATTTAGGTCCTTAATCCATTTTGAGTTAATTGTTGTATGTCATATGTGTGGGGCACGCGCCTCCCAGTCCGGCCTGAAGGTTCGGATGGGCTGCACCGCCGTGCACACAGATATTAAACACAATTCACTCAAGACCCTCAGGTGAGGGGCGCAGACTCCTGCAGCCCTCGGGACCCTGGCGGAGACGGGAGAAAGGAAAAGCCTCAGGCACTTTTGCCTTCCAGGGGCAAACACCTGTGTTGGTCGTCTCGGTGGTCAGGAGGAGACAGCTGTTGCTTCGTCGTTGGTCAGACGGAGAGCAGGTTCCTTTCCTTGTTGAGGATTACGACGGGAGAGCGTTTTTTCCTCATCAAAGGTCCGGGGGAGAGCAGCGGGAGAGGCGCTTCCTCATCTGTGGTCCAGGCAGGGACAGGCGAGAAGGCGCAGAAAGGGATGCCAGAAAGGCCGTGCCAAAAAAAAAAGGTCCAGCTGCCGCAGTGCAGCTCTTTATATAGTTCGCCATGGAATGGCCTGAGCCAATCAGCTTTCAGTCCAATTGTCCAATCAGGAAGGGTTTTGTACAAACATGCAACCAAGTTACTTTCATTTTCCCTAGATTTCTAACTTACAAACCAGATATTCAAACGCCATTTTCCCAGTTTGGGAGTTTTTGCCAATTTCCTCCCAATTCTTCCCTACATATCCCTCTTTTTCTTTT
>VMDO01016017.1:0-49221 GCA_007922755.1 Pedetes capensis
GAGGGAGGGAGAGGGTGGATAGGGTGGGAGAGTGCACCTTCACATACCTTTTATTCCAATGTATTGTTATTAGTATGTTATTAGTAGTTGTTATTAGTATGTTATTATGTGTGTTATTAGTAGTTGTTGGGCTGGGATTTAGCTCAGTTGGTAGAGCACTGCGCTGCAGTCTCTGAGGTCTCGAGTTCAATTCCCAGCACCACAAAAATGGGAGAAGGGCCTGGCAATCCACTCCTAAGGCAGTCCTGATACAGTTGCCATTGAAAATCCCTATGAGGGTTGCTATGAGTCAGATACCGACTCCACAGCACCTGACAAAACAACAACAATTAGTAGTTGTTATTAACCTCTTACTGCATCTGATTTATAAGTTAATCCTTATCATGTGTATGTGTGTGTAGGAGAAACTATGGTATATAGAGGGTTTACTGCTTTCTTCAGGCGTATGCTTTGTGGATGGTGGGGGGGACAACCCTACACTGCCTTTGAACATTCAACATTGGCCTAGCTCCACCCTGTAGGGAGGTGAAAGTTTGCCCTTGAGAAATACAGACTGACTGGGCAAGGAGGCCACAGAGCACCATGGCTTCATACCGACACCTTCTCTACCTAGTGACTGCCTGTAGCCATAGCCCTGTGGCGACCGATCATGTCAGACCTCGGAAGCTAAGCAGGGTCTGGCCTAGTTAATACTTGGATGGGAGACAGCCTGGGAACACAGGTGCCGTAGGCTTGGGAGAAGGACCTGGCAGCACACTCCCAAAAATCAACCCGCCATCAAAAACCTTACGAATAGCAGAGAGGCACTGACAATAGTGTTTCGCCTATTGTACGATGTAGGATCGCTATGCATGGGATACTGACTCGACGGCACCTAACAACAACAACATACCTAATGACTGCAGAATATTCCTCCTGTCATGCTCAGCAATGCAGTCTGGATGGCAGGCTGAGTTTCACCAGGAGAAGGCACTTGGTGAAGCAGGAATTGGGGTGGAGGCTCCTGCTTACTCTCCAGGGTGGGGTGACCCATGGGGTGTGTAGGACGCTGGCCAATCCAGCACATCCTTTCCTTCCCACCCCATTGCAAAGAGTGGGAGACAAAACACTTTTTGAAAGAACTTACTGTATCTCAAAACGGAACATAGCAGCTGAGTCTAGATTACGGGAAACGTTACAACTGTGCTGGACTTAACCCCGATTTTACAATTTCATTAGACTGACTTTGAACTGCATGTGGAGAGGCATCCGGGTATTTTCAGTGCTTTGGGTCTCTTAACTCCTGCCTCAAATGGAAAATCAGGAAGCTGGGAGGACTCGGTAAAGAGTCACCACCCAACATGTCAGAAGGGCCTCAAACAAAGACCACTACACGAAAAGTTTCTATCTTAAACAGAAATGGAACCCAAGGACATATAGAAAAATACTATATAGTAAAAGATAGAGAAGACTTGGATGGGAAACTTAGATGGGAAGGGGGGGAGGGGGGAAACATAGAGGAGGATAAGGGGTAACCTATATGAATAATGCTTACCAAATTGCATATATGAAAATTGTCACAACGAAAAGCATGTCAAAATGAATCACATTATGATGTACATTAAAAATTTCTAATTAAAAAAAAAAAAAAAGAGAGAAATTGAAGTGGCTCGTCTTTCCCTTTTCTGGCCTCTATAGGGAGTTTGCTCCCAGCCGACCTTTGGAAATGTCTGGAGACATTGTTGCTTCACACTGGGGAGGAGCTGCCATCCTGCAGGCCAGGGGGGCTGCCAAGCATCCTAGAGTACATGGCACAATAGAATGGTTTGGTCGGAAATGTGAGCAAAGCCAAGGCCGAGAATGTTACATGTAGTCAGGTATAGGTCTAGCCTGATCAACTTCTGTAGTTCAGCTACTTTATACCCAGGCCACGATTTTGTTTCTCCGTTCTTCTGTTGTGGACATGAGATTTTTCCTATCATTTATTTTTATTCTTTTGCAGTGCTGGGGATGGAGCCCAGGCCCTCACACCACGTGCTAGGCAAGCGCTCCACCACTGGGTCACACCACTGAGGTTGTCTCTAGTTGCGCCTGGTTGTTCTCACTGCTGGCTGGCAGGGGCCCTCTTGCCCATGCTTCCTGAGCCGTGCAACACACCTCGGCTTGCTAGACCCCGCTCACGCCCTCAGCAGTACGCAGGACGGCTCCTTGTTGAGTCTGAGTGACAGCAGGCTCATTACCATCCTTCTTGTCTGGTCTTACCTGATCACTAGTGAGGCTGAGCATCACTGCACGTGACTTGGGCCACTTGAGTTTTATGCGGGGGCTTTTGAGGACCCTCATCCCAGAGGGTCCGGGTCCCATCTTCAGAGTCGCCAGGCTCCTTGGCCAGCACCTGTGCACACTTCTGTGGCCGCTGGCCCAGCCGCCCTCCCACCCGGAGTGACACGGCTGACCGGTTTTCGGCTTTTTTCTTCCATTTTATGAGGCTGCAGCATAGCACCCTTGGCTGGCCTTGGACATTCTTGAGCCTCCTGGCGGGTTTCCGGAGGGTAAATTTGTCTCTGCGTTCCGGGGGGCTCCCAGGTCCTGGTGGTCTCTGGGTGGCGTTGGATGGGTCTCCTGCTGATGGACTCTGTCCCCACAGGCAGACCTGTGCGTTATGACCTGGCTGCTGGGCTACGTGGACCCCTTGGATCCCAGCTTTGTGGTGGCCGTGCTCACCATCGCTTTCAATCCGCTCTTCTGGAATGTGGTGAGTACCCTTGCGTCTACACTGTCCAGCCACATGGGGTGGGGGTGGGGTCGCTGCTGCTAGACAGATAGACAGGTGGACGGGTGGACAGATGGATAGCTCTGCTCTGCCCTTCCACGGTCCGGTCTGTCAGAGCCCTTTTTCCTGCTTCCTCCCTCCCTTGCTGGGCACCCCACGGAGGCACACTTCAAACAGTTCCCTGCCTGGGGGGTCCCAGCCACATCTTGGCACCAGCAGGCCGCCCTGGGCTGCCGTCAGGGGGTTCTTAGGCGGCAGAGGCTGGCTCTGCTTGCGTCATCAGAGCGGGCAGCAGACAGCTAGCAGTGGGGGGTCCGCCACATGCGCCTGTCCTCATGAGATGCCCTCCCATTCATGAGTCGATTGCCTGAGCTGTAGTCGTCTGCCCCCCTGCCTGTTGCACATGGAGGCCATTTTCATGTGACCCCCCCCAACCAAGGGTGCTCCATAAGCAATATTATATTTCTTACCCACAACTCCCTGCAAAGGAGCTCACGCACCAGTGGGCGAGCATATTGGGTGGCGAGAACAAGAGACAGAGACTTAAATCTGACGGCAGTGGCGCCCAGCGCATTTATGGGCACCAGGAGACGTTTGGAGGCCCAAGGCCTGTGTGGTGGGGCCGGATCTGCACGGGCCGTGGCTCTGGCTCCTGTGGTGGTCTTTGTCTGTGGCCTGCCGCCCACCGACTGCAGGAGCAGCTCGGGGTTTCTGGCGCGCCCTCCATAGTCAGCTCTCAGGGAGCTCCTGGGACTGAGCCGGGGGCCCAGGCTCAGGCAGCCCTTGGGCCGCTGAGGCGGAACCGTGGCCGCCCTGTGATCGCCCTGGAGGCTGATCTGCAGAAGGCCACGCTCCGCGCCAGCAGCACACTGTTCCCGGCTGTGTTCATTACAGGTGAACCCTCAGTCCCAGGGTGGCACATTACGTGTTTCTCATCGGGTTTATGACTTGGGTCTTCTCTTTGTGTGGGGAAAGCAGGGTGGGCAGGGGCTGGGCCGCCCCTCTCAGAGCGGGTACGTTCAGAATGCGTGGTCCCTGCTGTGTTGCACCCGCTGGACCTGCTTCAGGATGGGGATCCTGATGTGGGGCCAGGGCCAGCAGGGTGAAGCCTGCCCCCTGCTCCTGAGAAACCTTGGCCTCTGGGCATGTGGCCAGAGTGTCCCAGCGCTGGCCCTGACCTCCCGACACAGCCTCCCCAGTGAGAGTGGGGGCCCAGCGCTCTCAGCCTGTCCTTGCTCTGCCCCGCCCTCCTCCCACGGCCCCACCTATGCACACAGCGCCGGATCGCCAGAGCATGAGACGCTTCGGGGAGAGATACGGATTCCAGGCTTCTGGCCAAAAAAACTGTGCGAGAGTAAATTTCTGGTTTTTTTTTTTTTTTTTGGTGGTACTGAGGGTTGGACCCAGGGCCTCGCGCCTGCATGCTCTGCAAGTGCTGGACCACTGAGCTGCGCCCCCAGCCCATTTTTTACTTTTTTGAGACAAGGTCTTGCTAAATTATGCAGACTGCCTCTGGTCTTGAACTTGCGATCCTCCTGCCTCTGCCTCCCAAGCTGCTGGGATTACAGGCGTGCGCCACCGCGCCCGGCAATTTCTGTTGTTTTAAGCCACTAAGTTTATGGTACTTTATTACAGCTGCCAGAAGAAATGATTGCACTCCTGGCCACAAGTCTCTCCCTGCAGGCGGCTGTCGGGGTCCCAGCTGGCAGCATCATCCTCTGGCTCCCTGCAGGCCTGGCCTGACGAGTGGTTGTTCCAGTGTGCACTGGTCTCCCAGCACCTGGGCTTGGCTGGCCAAGTGCACAGTGAACCTTCTGTTCACGCACCTTTGACCCTTTGGGTGTTTCCCATTGGACCCTCCAGCAGTCTAGGTTTTTTTTATTTTCCCCCAGTACTGGGGTTGAACCCAGGGTCTCACGCATGCTTTGCGAATGCTTTATCACGGAGCCGCCCCTCTCAACCCCCTTTTTATTTTTTTACCTTGAGATGGTCTCACTGAGTTGTGTAGGCTATCTCTGGCCTCGAACTCACAATCCTCCTGCTTCAGCCTTCCATGTCGCTGGGATTACAGGCGTGCACCACTGTGCCCAGCCCAGCAGTGCATTTTTGTTCACTTCATTTTAAAGTTGCATCATGGCCCAGATAGATATCTAGAACAGTCCAGGGGTTACAGTGCAGTTAGATTTGAAGATGGGCACTTGTGTCTGTGTTTGTCATGTTTTTTTTTTTTTTGTCATAACTTTTTGATTTGACTCATGCTGAAAATAATTATTCACTGGAACAGCTTGTGGTCATTAGTGGGGCAAAGAGCGAGCTCTTCAAAGTCGTTTCACAATGAGAAAAGTGACATGACGTTGTGGTCCAGTGGGCTGCTGCCTAGGAGATCCTCAAAACAGTAGGAGAAATGGTGGGCCAGGACCCTGGCTCTGTGTTGTAGTGGGGACAAGAAACCCCACCATAAGCAGTTAAGAGACTGTACCCATGAAAGTACTCAAAGGGCAGTTATTACATTTCACTGACTGCCAGTAAAATGATATGGACTTACCGCAATGTGCTCAGTGCACCTCATGCGGTATTTCAGCTAGTCTTCATAGTAAAATTCTGTTGTTATCTGTCTTGGAAACTGCAACTTGAAGGGTGTATTAGTCCATTTTCTGTTGGTATAATGAAATACCAGAGGCTGAGTACTTTATAAAGGAAAGAGGCTCATTTGGCTTACAGTTCTGATAGCTGGAGGGTTCCAACAGCATGATGCAGGTGTCTTGGCAAGGGCCCCGGGCTATTTCAAAATGTGATGGAGAAGTGGAAAGGGAAACAGCTGCATGTAGATGGGGCCATGTGCATGGGATGGTCTCAGTTTGTAACAGCCCGCTCTCAGGAGAACTAGCTCGGTCCTGACATACCAGCAAAGCCCTTCCCAAGGCAATCCTCTATGACCAACTCAATCACCTCCCACTGAGCTCCTGTTATCGGTCCCACCACCTCCCAACACCACCACACTGAGGACCAAGCTTCCAGCATGTGACCCTTTTGAGGACACACTCGAACCATGTCTAAATCAGAACAAAGAAGTTCACTCATTTGTTCTTCAGATATTTGTTGAGGGCCTACTGCATGCAGTGGAGCCTGCAGCCATAGCACGGTGGCATCCAATCCCGTCAGATCGCAGAAGCTAAGCAGGGTCAGGCCTGGTTAGTGCTTGGATAGGAGACTGCCTGGGAACACCAGGTGCTATAGGCTTGGGAGAAAGACCTGCCAACTCACTCTCAAAAACAATCAGCCATTGAAAACCCTATGAATAGTAGAGAAGCACTGACAATAGTGTTTCATGTGTTGTACATAGGGTCTAGGGTCACTATGGGTGGGACACTGACTTGACAGCACCTAACAACAACAACTAACCGCATGTCGTGATGAGGGTATATGGCCCTGGCCCTTATGCAGTGGCATTCTAGGAGGGACAATAAGTGAATAAACATACATCCCTGCCACTCGAGGACAAAGCAGGTAAGGGAGGGAGAGACAGGAGGAGTGGTCAGGGATGGTCTCTCTAAAGGGGCAGCCTTTGACCAGAAACCTGAGGCTTAGATGGAAGGGGCCTCAGAGTTTCTTGGGCAGAGCGTCATAGTCAGAGGAAACAGCAAGTGCGAAAGTCCTGGGGCAAGACAGTCTGAACAGCCACTGACTAGAGTCAGAGGGAAAGTGGAGTGCAGGTCAGAGAGGTGGCTTGGATGGTGGTGCAGACTCTGCTGTCTGTGAGGAGGATGTTGGATGGACTCTGAGCTGATGATCAGAACCCGAGTCAGGCTTTCAAGCTGTTGTAATGAGGACTGTGGAAAAGAGGCCATGGCTGAGCTGCGAGGCCAATTCAGCTGTGGAGATCCAGATGGTGGCTTGCACCAGAGTGGGCCCTGGAGGGGGAGGAGTGACCAGGACGAGTCCTGCAGGATTGCAATAGTGGTGTCGTAGCCAGCTCCGTGGTGAGTACCTGGATGGCCAGCAGGAAGGCCTGGCTGTTGGCTGAGAAGGGACAACTGTGGGAGGTGAGGACTGTGGAGGAAGAGAGCTCCGTTTAACTCATGGCAGATCAGCCATGTCGGGGGGCTCCAGGTAGAGAGGAGCAGTCTGTGGGTCTGGAGTTCTGGGAAGAGGTTGGGGCTGGATGTGGCTGCTCTAGGCTGAGTTCGGCCCAGGACCCAGACCTCCTGCTCCAGGGCTGCAGCCTGCCTTTCTAGGCTGTAGCTGGTGGAAGTGCTCCAGTAGCCTTGACTGGGAGGTGCCTATTTCAGGTGCCTGGATTTTGGATGCAGAGACCATCCTTCCTCTTCCATGCCCAGCCCAGCCCTCTGCTCTCCCTCCCTGACTCCGCCCCGCCAGCCTATTCTTCCTCCTCCTCACTTTACTATAGCGAGCCTGCATCCTCCACCCCTGGGACCTTTTGTTGGGCTCTTTGTTGCTTGTTCAAGAAGAGGGGGCTTTTCAGCCCTTCCCTGGTTGGGTCTCTCGGGGGGTGGTTTCTCACTGGAGCCTCCCTGGGCCCCTTGCTGCCTTCCTGGCTGTCTCCTGCCCTCCTGCACTTTCTCCTTCATCCTTAGCGAATACCTACTGAGGCCGCGCTGTGCACCAGCCATCGCACCGCACGTGTCACTGGGAAGCCAGCGCACCGCCTGTTGCCCAGAGGACAAATGTCCGCATAGTGAAATCTGTACAAGGGTGTGGCGGGAATAGTTTGAATGCCTCAAAGGGGCAGAGAGGGGCCTTCCTCTCTGTTGTTTGGATCATAGCCTGTGGCCCAGAACCTGCTCAGGGCTCCAGGGGTCTGCAGGCCCCAGAGGGAGCCTGGGCCGAGGTTTCTCTGGTGTGCTATCCTTTCCCTGTCTCCAGGAATGAGGGGCCAGAGGGGAGCCTGGCCTCCTGCCTCTGCTGCATCCCGGGGGTCTCTGGCCTCAGACCCACCTGTCAGTAGGTGGCCATGTCCTGGTGTTGGACCTGGCACCACTTGGCCTGGCCCACACAGCAGCCTACAGCCAGCCCCTGTAGCTCCTCCTGCCCGCAGACGCATGGCTGTCACAGTACTCAGGCCTCATGTCTGGGAGCAGGTGCAGCTCTTTGCCCCAGTAGGGAAGCCCTTGCAGTGGGTTCTTTTCACCTGCACCCTGGGTCCTCTGGAGCCCCAGCCCCTCTCTGGGTGATGTGTGTCCCCCCCTCCCCCCCTGCACTTCTGGAGGTTGAACCCAGGGCCTCCCGCCTGCATGCTCTGCAAGTGCTGGACCACTGAGCTGCACCCCCAGCCCATTTTTTTTTTTTTTTTTTACTTTTTGAGACAGGGTCTTGCTAAGTTACGCAGACTGCCTCTGGTCTCGAACTTGCAATCCTCCTGCCTCCACCTCCCAGGCCGCTGGGATTACAGGCATGCGCCACCACACCCGGCTTGTGATCTATCTCTTTTGTCCAGAGCTTCCTGACCATGGCCTTCAGTGGCTCTTGTCAGGTGCCACCTCCCAGACCCCTTCCTCCCCACCTGCCTTCTCTGACTCAGGGTTGTAGATCTTTGGGTCCCCTGTGCACTCTAGGATGTGCAGTGACATCCCTGGCCTCTGCCCACTAGGGGTCAGTAGCACTGTCTCCAGACCTGGCCAGGTGTCCCTCAAAGGGCACAGTGGCCCAGGTGATCTGAGTGCCCACTACATGTCTTGTGCATCCCCTAGCGGAGCCACCGTGTTTAGTGGCTCCCTTTTCTCCTCACTGTTTCCTTAAACCATCCCCAGGTGCCTTCTTGGCCATCATGTCCCCAGCCTGGCACATGCTGTGCTCTGGGTAGTAGCTGCTGCCTGGCTTTCTGCACCAGGAAGGGCCCAGCACCACCCACCTCTGTGCCCAGTGCCCAGCGCCATGTCTGCATAGACAACGCCCAGGCAGTATTATTGGCCTCATGAATGTCACCAGGTTTCTGCCCAGCATCCCATGGACAAGGTCTGTCTCCACGTGGGATGTTGGCACACACACTCCGGCTTTGTGAAAAGAAAAGGAGTCACAGGCCGGGCAGGTGGTGCACACCTGTGAGCCACTCAGGAGACAGAGGTGGGAGGATCGCCAGTTCAAGGCCAGAGCAACCTGCATAACTTAGTGAGACCTTGTCTCAAGATAAAACATTTAAGAAGAGGCTGGGGGTGTAGCTCAGTGGCAGAGCACTTGCAAAGTTTGCACAGAGCCCTGGGTTCAACTCCCAGTACTGCAAAAATAAAGAAAAGGAAAGAAAAGAAAAGACAAGACAAGGAAAGGCATCAATCACAGGGAGGTGTGGCGCAGCGGTGGTCTGTAAGAGGCCCAGCCACCAGGGCGCCCAGTACAGATAAGATAGGCCGGCTCTGTGTAGCTCCCACAACCACACTCCCTGGGTCAGAAGCCAGTGTCTGAGGCCCGAGTAGTGGCCTTGAGCTGTCTCATTGTTTACACGAGGAAATTGCACACATGCCTTGGTATCTTATTCATTGCCCGAGGCAGATTGCTCGGAACAACGTCAATGCCGATGGAGAAACTGTGTTTGCACACCATGGCTCATTGGGATGACTTTCTATGGAGGTGGCCCGGGGTGTAATGTTCCTTCCATGCTTGGACCCACATGGCGGAGGGGGTGAGAGGCTGCTGCTAAGAGTCCTGCTGGGACAGCAGGTGTAAACAGGGCCCAGAGGTCTCCCCGTGCTGGGGGAGACGCTGCCCAGTGTGCCTTGCTAGACGCCATGCTTCCTGCTCCTGTTCCCCCGAGGGCCCAGCCCCGACTCAGTCCCAGCTGCCCACAGGCGTCTGGCCATCCCCACGGCAGCAGGGCAAAGTCCAGGCCTTGGGTAGCCCTGTGTGGTTCTGGACGGTTGGCCTGTCCACCAGCTGGGGGCTTTCCTGGTTGCAGTCTGAGAGACCTGCAGGCCTGGAACCCCTCACTCCTGGGCAGACAGAGCTGGCGGTCACCTCGTCTGTAGAGCTGGTTTGAGAAGAGGTGACTTTTCCCTCCAGGAAGTGGGAGGAACTCTCTGGGCTAGCTGGGCCAGAGGTGTCCACCGTCGGGTATCTCAGTCCCAGGCCTTGCAGCCCCTGGGCTGGTCACATGGCTTTGGAGGGAGCTTCAGGGCAGCTGGGCGGTAGGTGGCGCTGTGGGCAAGGGGAGGCGTGCTTTCCTGGCCCAGGTCAGAGGTGTGGCGCGTCCTCAGGGCACCCACCAAGACTCTCCATCGCCCCTCCTGCAGCTCCCGTCCCAGTGTCTCCTGGATGCCACCCCCATTTCTGGTTTCAGATCCCAGCCACATTCAGCTGCCTCATTCCTGGGTGCCCAAGGGATCCTGTAGGTATTATTGGTGCAGCCTGGGAACTCCTTGATGTTCACCTGCGTCCCCACTTTCTCATTGGTAAAGCGGGGACCCCCCGCTGAGGTCCCGCCCAGCTCTGAAAAGGTGCTTCCTTAGCTGCACCCAGGCCTGGCCCCAGGTGGCCCTCTGCTGGGACGTTAACCTTGCCTCCCTGGGACAAGTGCTGGGTTAGCAAGGCAAGACGGACAATCAGAGGTGAAACAGGGAAGCTGGGATTTGTTAACGATGGAGCTCACCAGGGGAGCTCAGGGAAAAACCCACAGGTGCCAGGCTGGGAGAGGGGTCACTGGACTTAGGGTTTGGGGTGGAAAGGGGGCTTTTTAGAACAGGGCAAGAGTGAGGTGGGAGAGGCCCAGGAGACAAAGGCTGGGGGCTGTGTGTCGTGTGCAGGTGCACAGGTAGCCTGGGTCCTCTGAGGGAGCCCCCCACTGCTGACCTGCCCCCAGATTGTCTGTCAGACGGTGGTGGTGTGGGAGTGTGTGAGCGTGTGCCCATATGCATGAGTATAGGAGTGTTGTCTCACTCAGAGAGTCGGGGAGTTGGATGGAGATGTGAGCCAGCCTGTGTGGGACCCTCCTCCACCTGCTTGGGACTCTGGCTCCCAGGGCATGGCCATGTACCCACTGGGCTCTGAGCCAGTGCTTTGGTCCCAGAAGGCACCTTCCCCTGCTGGGCACATCTTAGGTCAAGGGAGGGCCAAACTTTGCTGGCTGGTGGGGCCAGCTGGCTCCTGGTCCTGCCTGGGGCCTTGGCTCTAAGAGCACTGAGATCTGGTTAGCCAGACATTGTTGCCTCTGACTGATGCCACCTGAAGCAAGCTGTCCCCCAGCCCCTGCCCAAGCCCTGCTCACAGCCGGGCTTCTCCAGCACTCACGGTGGGTCTAACCTCAGCCCTATGGCTATGGACAGTCTGTGTCCTGTCAGCAGAGACCCAGGTCCCACCACTTGGCCCTCCTCAGTGTTGGCTCAAGAGCCAGAAGCCCCGGGGGCCTGTGTGTGTGTGAGATCTTCAGAGTCAGGCAGCAGGTGTGTGTTTTAGATGGAAACAGCCCCACCCACCACCTCTGACCCCAGGCACCCATGAATGGAGCCATGCTGGGTACGCCAGCGCCTGCCTGGCTAACTTTAGAATCTCAGTGTCTGAGCAACATGGTGGCAAAGTATATGCCAACCAGGTGTCTCAAACTGGGTCAGCTCACAACCTTTGCCAGGGTGGCTCAGAGTGACACTGTCAAGAACAAAATTAGGGAAGGGAGAGAGCTCTCTTCCTACTGAAGCCTGGCAGACTCCCCACTGAGCCAGGTCTGTCCACCAAGCCCTCCTGAACAGTCTAGACATGCAGAGAGTCCATGGTGCCCAGTGGGGGTGAAGTCCATCTTCCCTCTGTGATGACTTTTGGTTCTGGCTGTCACAGTGTTATGAGACCATTACCCATCAGATCATGAATGGAACCAGTACCTGAGAGGCAGTGGGCAGGGCGCTTGGCCACGTGGTTTGGTGTAGAAGATCTCTTGGGGTCCTTCCCATGCTGGAGGGTGGGCAGGGAACTGGGAAGAGTTTTATTACTTTACTCTTTTGTTGAGATTTCTAGCAGATCTAGCCTTCCTACTTTGACCTTGCCTTCCCTTCCTTCCTCTTCTTCTCTCCCTCCATTCCTTCCTTCCTTAGCTATGTCTGCTGAGGACCAGGGCTTGGGAAGCCTGGCTGAAAGAGGGGCAAGAGGCCTGATGTGTACTGATCAAGAGGCAGTGTGGCTGAAAGAGGGGCAAGAGGCGAGGAGGTAGAGGAAGCCCCTTGAGGAAGAGGGAACAGAATGTGCAAAGGCACAGTGGTATGAGAGGAGCCCATGTCTGCAGAACAGGTCTTCTTTCCATCCCTCCTTCCTTCCTCCCTCCCTCCTTCCCTCCCTTCCCTTCCCTTCCCTTCCCTTCCTTTCCTTTCCTCCTTCCCTTCCCTCCCCTGCCCTTCCCTCCTCCCTCCTCCCTCCCTCCGTCCGTCCCTCCCTCCCTCCCTTCCTTCCTTCCTTCCTTCCTTCCTTCCTTCCTTCCTTCCTTCCTTGCTTCCTTCCTTCTGGATGGAACCCAAGGTCTCATGCATGCTAACGCAGGTGCTTTCCCCACTGAGCTGCATCCCAAGTGTCAACCTTCCATGGATCCGGATTGCCTTCAGATTAGGTGGCGTGGCTTGACAGGTACATTCATGACCTACACCCCTCCTCCCATAGGGCTCACCTCCTGTGATGTCTCCTAGGGCTCTGGCCACTTGTCTCACACTGTTCTGCAGATGTGGGCTCCTCTTTTTCCCCTGTGCCTTTGCATACTCTGTTCCCTTTTCCTCAAGGTGCTCCCGCCACCTCCCCACCTCGCTGCCTCTGCTCCTCCTTCAGCCAGGCTGCCCTGAGCCCTGGCCCTCAGTAGACATGGCCGAGCATCTTCTTTGGGGCCTCTGTGCCCCCTGCAGAGCTGAGCCCTGGCCGTGGGAGCCGTCCATGGCAAATGTCTGTTCCCCTTCCTCCTAGTCTGAGAGCCTTTGGAAGCTAAGGGAAGGGTCTGAGCCACCCATGGCTGGCTAGGGCTGGGCTCAGTGTTGGCAGGGATGGATGGATAAAGGATGCCCTCCTTCCTGGAGGGTGAGCCTGAGGTGGCCCTGGGAGCCATGGAGCTGATACTCTGCTGAGACCACGTGGACCACAGTTGACCATTTGTCCCTTTCTCGTGCCTGCCTTTCTCGATCTGTAAAAGGGCCTAGTAACTCCTCCTCAGACGCCCTTAGTGCGCTGTCAAGAATTAATGAGGTACAGCATCAAGTCTCAGGCGCTTGGAGCCAGCCTGGCAGAGTTCTGTGCTTTATGCCATTCTTGGGCCTTCTTCACTGAATTGACACGTAACAACTGCACATATTTATGGGGTAGAGTGTGACAGTTGGATACACGTATGCGATGTGTACTGATCAAATCAGAGTAAGGAACACTTCCATCTTATTAAACATTTGTCATTGCTTTGTGTCAGGAGGCTTCCATCTCCTAGTTCTTTATAAAGTATATAATCAATAGTTATAAACGACAATGATTTCCCTGTGCCATTGAACCATAGAACTCATTCCTCCCATCTAACCGTGGTTTTGTACTCATTTCCCATCTCCCCCATTCCCTTTACCCTCCCCTTTCCACCCTCTGGTCACACTTATTTTGCTGTTTGCTTCTGTGATGACTATTTTAGCTTCGACATGAGTGAGATCACGTAGTTATTTGTCTTTCTATGTCTGGCTTATTTCACTTCATATAACCTCCTCCAGTTCTACCCATTACCCATAGATGACAGGATTTCATTCTTTTTTTAAGGCTGAAGACTGTCTCATTGTTTATGCACCACATTTTCTTTATCCAGTCATTGGTCAGTGGACACCTTAGCTGACTCCACCTCTTCGCTATTGTGCATGGTGCTGAATTAACATGGGATGCTGGCGTCTGCTGTGCTGACTTCACTCCCTTTGGCTATATGCAGTGGTGGGGTTGATGGACCATATCATGGTTCTGTTTTCAGTTTTCTGAGGAATCTTGGTACCATCTTCCATTACGGTTGAACTAGTTTCCATTCCCACCCTGGATCTGATTCAGAGGCAGATCGAGATTCCGAGGAGAGCTTCCAAGTCTTGGTTGTTGTTTCATCTTACAGCTGACTTACCCCATGACCTATGACACATCACTTCCTTCTCTTGACCTGCCTCACCTTGTCCTAGGTCCATGGGCGCAGCCTTTGCCTGTGGGGCCCAGATCAGCAGTGAGCCCTGTGGGGCAGGATGGGCGTACAGAGTTTGGGGTCCCCAAGCAGCAGTGTGGGGGAGCTGTCTGGCAGCAGGAGGGTGCAGAAGATCACTTGGATCAAAGGAAATGCCTGGGGCCTCCATCTTCCCAGCCACCTTTCCCGGCTTTGGGCCAAGTACTTTCATTTAGTCCCAGAAACTCATGCCCAGAAAATCTCCATGGCCTAGGGCTCCACTGCAGAGGGGATTTTTATAGCTGGAAACCACACAGGGAGGGACTGTCAGAGACTCAGGAGCTGATGGATGTCCACATTCTTGGCCACGCAGTGGGGCCACACCATGCTAGGTGGAGTCGGGCTCTTCATTGTCATTGTTTGCCGCCACTGGGGTTCACCAGTTTCCCAGGAGGCAGCCCTGCTCTTGCCACCTTGCTCCGGACCTCCTGCCCTTCTTATCCCTGCCAGGCTTGCCACGGTAATTCTTGGCTAACAGAGGGTCAAGTTCCAACCTGGGTATATAGGGCCTGGCCAGGTTCTGGAGCTCCTGGCGGGACCCCAGTTGCATTCCAGGGAAGGGTCCCTTGTGTGCATGTCCATTTTCTGTTGTTGTAACAGGATACTTGAGCCTGGGTAATGATAAAGAAAATAAGTTTATTTAGTTTATCATTCCAAAGGCTGGGAAGTCTACGACATCACACTGGCCTCTCCTCAGCTTTGAATGAGGGCCACGCGCTCCTCAACTCTGGTGGAAAGTGGTAGGGCAAGGGGACATGTGTGCAAGAGGCAGACTGAGAGGGTCACCGTGCTTTATGACGGTTTGCCCTCGTGCTTTCTGATCTAAGCCCCTGAGAGTGACAGCTCCTTCTCTCCCATGTGATGGCATTCATCTATTAGACTAGTAGATGTGACACCCCCCACCAGGCTCTGCCTCCCAACACTGCCACATTGTGAAACTAAGTCTCAGTGTGAGTTTTGATGGGAACAGACCAGAGCACACTATTTGTGTTACTGCTGCGCCCTGAGACAGTCCTAATAGTTTATTCAAAAGAGAGGACATGGGTGTATGTCAGGCATGCCTGAGTTCTGTGGGTTTGGGTGGCCGGGGTGTGACTCTGACACACCTGGGTTCTTGTAAGCTAGGGTGGCCAGGGAGCCTGAGCTGCCTGTGGGGGCCTTTGGCCTGCAGGATGAAGGCTGCCCTGGGCAGTGGCTCGAGATCTCATTGGGTTCTGGAGTCAAAGCATAGCAGCCCAACTTCCAGCTCCCAGGTGGGGGGATGGAGAACCGAGTCACGGATGGAAAATGGGAACTTGGAGAGGCTGGGTGTTGGCATGAAGGGTGGGAGGTGAAGCCTGCTGTCCCCCTCCTCCAATCAGCTACAGTTTTCAGAATTAGGCGCCCATTGCCTGAGACTCTTGCTCAGCCCCTATAAGCAGACATAAGGTCCTTCAGGTGCACAGGGACTCAGAGACAGCCACAGGGCCTGACAAAATCTTGCAAAGGACCTGAGGTGGGGTCTCTCATGCTTGCTGGGGAGACGGCTCTGCACCATGTGCCATGCAGTGAGGGAGGTTGTGGCTGGAGCCCTCCAAGCTGCGCCGGCCTCTCTGTCCCTGGGTAGATCATTTGGGCTGAGTCCCCACCTGCATGGCCGACACTGCAGCCTTTGCCCATGAGTTGGCATGGACAGCAAGGTGCAGCTCCTCTGCAGAAGCCGTGGATGCACGGTGGAAGCAGGTGGGAGTGGGTGGAGGTGTTGTGTAGCTATCTCCCCAGGGGCAGGGCCTGTCTGTGGGATTCACTCAGGGAACAGTCTCACTGCCTGTCTGCCCTCCCACCCCGGCATTTCCATGGGGACCTAGGTGAGCAGTTGGGGCCTGGCTGTGGGCTGGGGAGAAGTTCCTGGAGCATTTCTGCCCCCCGTAGCCTTGGTGCCTTCCTGTCATGTAATTCCATTCTAATTCACCATGCCGAGAACCTGGGCGAGTTCTCTCTGTCTTGCCTGCTTGTATTTTTCTGGGCTAAGAAAGGGGAGGGCTGGGATTTAGCTCAGTTGGTAGAGCGCTGCGCTGCAGCCTCTGAGGTCCTGAGTTCAATTCCTAGCACCGCAAAAATGGGAGAAGGGCCTGGCAATCCACTCCTAAGGCAATCCCGAAACAGTCAGCCATTGAAAACCCTATGAGGTAAAGCCATGAAACACATGAAAAAGTGCTCAATATCCCTAGCCATTAGGGAAATGCAAATCAAAACAATGCTGAGATTTCACCTTACACCAGTAAGAATGGCCAAGATCAATAAAACAAACAACAACAAATGCTGGAGAGGTTGCGGGGAAAAGGGAACACTTTTACATTGTTGGTGGAGCTGTAAATTGGTGCAACCACTATGGAAATCAATATGGAGGTACCTCAAAAAACTAAAAATAGATCTACCATATGACCCAGCTGTAACACTATTGGGAATTTACCCAAAGGGAGATGAGTCATCATACCACAGAGACACCTGCATCTCCCATGTTCAATGCAGCGCTTTTCACAATAGCAAAGATATGGAATCAACCAAAGTGCCCTTCAACAGAAGAATGGATTAAAAAACTATGGTATATATACACAATGGAATACTATTCAGCAATGAAGAAAAATGAAATAGGGTCATTCGCAGCAAAATGGATGGAATTAGAGAAAATTATTTTAAGTGAACAAACACAAGCTCAGAAAGAGAAACAACACATGTTCTCACTCATATGAGAGAGCTGACTCAAAATTACAAGAAGGAAAAATCCTACTCAAAGATCAGACCACATTAAAAGGGGGGGAGGGAAGATAAGAATGAGGTCAATATAAATGGACTAGAAATCGCATGTAATTGTTCTAACAAGATAGAAACAAAGACCACTACAGGAAAAGTTTCTATCTTAAACAGAAATGGAACCCAAGGACATATAGAAAAATACTATATAGTAAAAGATAGAGAAGACTTGGATGGGAAGGGGGGAGGGGGAAAACATAGAGGAGGGTAAGGGGTAACCTATATGAATAATGTTTATCAAATTGCATATATGAAAATTGTCGCAATGAAAAGCATGTCAAAATGAATCACATTATGATGTACATTAAAAATTTCTAATTAAAAAAATTAAATAAATAAAGGTGAAAACAATTTTAAAATAACTAGAGGTAGAGATTAGTGGTAGAGAATTTGTTGGCATGTGCAAGGCCCTGGATTCAAAAGAAGAAGAAAAAAGAAAGAAAGAAGAAGGAAGAAGGAAGGAAGGAGGAGGAGGAGGAGAGGAGGAGGAAAAAAAAAAAAAGAAAACCCTATGAGGGTCGCTATGAGTCAGATACTGCCTCGACGGCACCTAACAACAACAAAACAAGAAAGGGGAATTGAGCTAAATTACCTGTGAAGATCCTTTCATTTTGAAACATTTTGGATCCCCTGTCAGTTCAAGGAAGTTGGAGAAGGGGACTTGGAGACAGCTAGATTCAAAGACAGAGATTCGATGGCGATGGCGGGCAGAGGGGAAGTAGCTCCAAGCCCCTCCCCCTGGCCAAACTCACTCCCTGCCAGCAGGTGGGCATGGGCCCCAGCAATTCACTAAACCTAAGCTGTGGGCACCTGCAGCTGTAACCCTGTGGCATCCAATCTCGTCAGATCTCGGAAGCTAAGCAAGGTTGGGCCTGGTTAGTACCTGGATGAGAGACCGCCTGGGAACACCAGAAGCTGTAGGCTTGGAAGAAGGACCTGGCAACCCCCTCCCAAAAATCAATCTGCTATTGAAAACCCTATGAACACAGAGAAGCACTGACAATAGTGTTTCCCCTGTTGTACAGAGGGTCGCTATGAGTCGGATACCGACTCGACAGCACCGAACAACAACAACAACAAGCCATGGGCAGGAGGTGCCTCTCCCCAGCACTCAGTGAGAAGTCAGCCACAGCCACGGGGCCAGTGTCCCCTCTGAGGCCTAGGATGGGTCTTAGATGCCGCATCCTCCAGTCTATAGCCTCCTGTCCCCCTCCTGCTTTCCTCCTGTCCCCCGACCCACTTGTCCATTCAAGAGTGTGTCAGGACCCCCGAGGATGGTTTTCCAAACCCTCCCAACCAGGGGCCCCTTCTTGTGACTTGGGCAGCAGAGTGGCTGTGGGCAGCCACAGCTTCCGCAATGAAGGACACAGATCTCTCAGTCCTTGTATGGATTGAGTGCTGGGGGATCCCCTCTTCAGGGGAGGTTGGGCCCAGTACCCGACTCCTGGGCAGGCTCGTTGGAATCACCGTGCTGGCCTAGGAGGGATGTGTTCATGGGCAGAGGGGTGTGTGCTCCCAGGAGTAACAGCACCAGACCCAGGTCACTGACCCTGACTCAGTGGGGACCAGAGCCCAGGAGCCACGTGTGGCCCCATACTCTGCCTCGTGCACTCTTAGAAAGGCATTTGGTTCCTTGTCTCAAATGGGCACGGGGCAGCTTCTCCAAGGTCCTGATGCAGCAAAGATAAGGAGTCCAGGGTGGGAGGTGGCAGCCAGGTTCTGGAGTGTAGCAGGTTGGCGCAGCCTCGGCCCGGTGCCCTCCCCCTCCACCTGGCTGCACGTGCTGTGGGTGCTTTTGTGGGCACCAGGGGATGGCAGCATGAGCAGTAGCACTTAGCACTGGTGGCAGGGGCCTGTCTCTGTGACTGTTAACTGGATGTGCTCACGAGGTTTTGTTGCATTTCATGGTGCTGAGATCAATCTGGGGCCTTATCCCTGAGAGGCCAGGGCTCTGCCACCTTCCTGGGGCTGCCATGCGCGTCTCCATCCTGGGCTTCCTCTGCCTATTGTGGTGGCGGTCTCATGGCAGGTAGAAGCCACATAAACATTGTTGAGAGGCAGATTGAGGGGAACCCCCTGCAGATGTGGTTTTTAGGGGGCCCTAGAATCAGAGGCTGGGGAGTGGCCCCAGGCAGTGACACCTTTAACATCGCCCACAGAGGCCAGGTGTCTGCCCTGAGCCCCCATCAGGGAGGATCTTCATCTCCCTGTTGCACCCACACTTCCTGCCAGCCCCAGGGAACCCTGGAGGGAAGGCCACCGTGGACAGTCAGGTTTGCCTGCCACCCCAGAGCAGGGGTAGAAAGACCCCCGTGTGACCAATCAGGCCAGCACCACTGCCTCTGGAGCCCCTGATGGGGCAGGTGTAGTCTCTAAGGTTGGGAGCTGGCTCTCTCCCCTCGTGTGGGGTGTGGAGCCCCCCAACCCACCATGGAGTTGAGGGTGATCTTGACCCACAGCATCTCAGGGCTCCGAGCCCGCCTGCTTGATTGGCTGAGGTCTCCTGCCTGGCGCCCGCCCTGCTGCACCCTGAGACACACCTCGGCATCCCCACCAGGCTGTGCTGGCTACAAGGTGTCAAAGCCACAGCCCTGCAGGAGACTCCGTCCCCTGGACCCAAAGCCCCTGGGGCTGGAGCATTTCTTCCAGGAAGGGTGATGATGAGAGGTCATCACAGGCAGAGCCGGCTAGTTTCTGTCTCCTGGCATGGGTGAGGTGGCTGAAGGCCAGGAGGCTGCCCTAGGGGCTGGGGCAGGTGGTCACCCTACCTAAGGAGGGGACGGGTTGGCTGCAGGTGGCATTTCTTATTCTCAGACATATCTTCCCAGTGGCCTTCTGAGGTGGGATCCAGGGATGCCAGCCTGTAGTAAAGGGGTAGAACAGCCACATGGATGAGGATGGGGGACAGTGGCTTTCCCATGTGTTCTGTAATGCCTGGCAGCTGTCATGGTCATCATTATCACATTATTACCGTGACCCACCTGCCCCTGCTACCGTGTTCTTGTTTTCCCTGGAACCGGTCCCATTTGCCTGGGCCCTCAGGTATCTGCCTCAGTTTTACCAAAGCAGCCACTGGGGATCAGAGTGGGTCATAGACTTGCCTGGGCCACACCACTGTGAGCATGGAGCTGGGCTGGGCAGCTGGGCTCCTGCTCCCTTGTGCACACCCCCCACTTGCACATGTGCATGCACACGTACCTGGGCTGGGGAGGGATGGAAACATAGCCCTGGGTGCCAGTGTGGCCTGGCCCAGGTGGGCAGCATGCTGGGCCATGGTGGCAGGAAGAGACCCCGTCCTGCTCTCTCCTCTGGAGCCTGGGTGTCCGCATATGCCCTTCAGTGACTTCTCAACTGCTTGACTTCCAGGTTGCTGGGTTCCTGCCTGTGTCAATATTTTGACCGCACGTGAGACTTCCTGTGGGCAGGGCCACACATGGGCTGGCCACGTGAGGCAGACCTGTGGAAGGGACACCCTGCGTCCTCCAGCCCTCAGAGCCCTTCCCGGCCGGCCTCAGGAATCTGGTGCACTCAGGGCCCCTGCCTACCCCCGCCTGGGCTTCAGCACACACACAAGTTCATCCTGCTGCTGCCGCCCCCTAGCAGAGAGACCTGGGCAGGATTCCTGGCTTCTTGGAGCCTTAGGTTCCTCCTCTGTTGATTGCTGAATGACAGATTGTTGCACAGACAGGGAAGGCCATGGTGGGAAAGCTCGGTAGCTGGGACGCTGGTCTTTCTCCTCTTCCCGCCTGCAGCCTCAATGTCCCTTCACCCTTTGGTGGCTCGTCTGGCTTCTGTTGTGGACCTGGCCTGTGGGTTCCATCTGCAGAGCCTGCCAGGCCTCTGCAGGGTGTGCTGAGGCCAGGTGGCAGGCCTGGCCCCCTGACTGCGGGGTCAGTCGTGGCCGCTGTTCACCATGCACAGCCCTGAGCCTGGGCTCCTTGCCTCAGTTTCCTCACTTGTGAAACAGACTTAGCCAGGCTCCACCGGCCAGGGGTGCAGTGAGGGTCCATGCAACACCTGCCAGCAACCCCCAGGGCAGGGCCTGGTGCATCCAGGCTTGGCAAGGGTGAGTGTGTGGGGGACATTGCCCTCGGCTGTTGTCATGGTGACGTAAGTGACATGACATGTTGATCATGTGAGGTCCCAGGCCCTGGGGCAAATCAGATTTGACTGTAGGGTCCAGAGGCAGGGGCAGGAAGGGTTGTGCAGGGAGGGAGGGAGGAGAGAGGGTAGAAGCGGTGCTGATGGGCCCTGGCCTTGAGCAGCCACATCCCACGTGGCTGCTGCGTCCCTGGCCTGCACCAGGCAGGGCCCCACATTCAGGACACAGGTCAGCCAAAGGCAATTCAGGGTAGGGTGCAGGTATGGGTGTGTGGGGGGGTGGAGCTGGGGAAGATGGTAGGGGGTGGGGCTGGGCACTACCTTGCACCTGTTGCTGGAGCAGTGGGGAGCCAGCTACGTGTGGCAGAGGCAGCTGGGGCGACCCTGTTGGTGCTTCGGAGGGCTCTCCGCCCATCACAAGCCCGTTGCTTGCCAGCACTACGTGGACGTGGCTCTGAGCTCCTTCCTCCCGTGGGCCTCTAGGCCCTGTGTGGCAGTGAGCAGGGCTGTGGGGCCCATCCAGGCCAGCCTGGATCCAGCCTCTGCTGCCAATTAGCTCTGTGGCTTTTGTCAAGTACCTTGTCTGCTCTGTGCCTCGCCTTCCTCCTCAAATAACCTCCACCTTGGTTTTTGTTTGGCAATAGAATCAGATTGTGTGTGCCAAGGGCAGGACCCAGGGCCTGGATCATAGTTGGGGGTGGTGAGTGTGGGGGATGGTCACTGTGCCCGTGCCTGCCTGCCACACAGGCCTGCCTGGCCCAGCCCCAGTCCAGGGCACATCGGTCCTGTGCACCTCCCTGGCCTGGGTCCCTGACATTAAGGGTTGGGCCCAGAGCCTTTCCCGACACAGCTGGCCCCTTTGCCTGCCGGAAGGCCTCCTTGTCTTGGCCATGATCAGGGAGGGGTGGGGGGAGCAGTACAGGAGGCACGAATCAGCCACCGTCTCCTGGAACCCCTCTGGCCAGCTCATGCCACATGGCTGCTGTGAGGGGCTCCGAGGCCGAGCTTGGTGTCGCCCTCAGCATCAGAGCCTCCTGGACAGGGAGCCATGTGGTGGGCTCCACCTGCAGTCACAGCAGTGCTTGGCTGGGGGCTGCCTCCCACCCACCCTGGGCCTGGGTGCCCACTGGTGCGCTGGAGCCGGTGGGCTGCTAGTGGGTTTCTCTTCCCTGAGGCATCTCTGGTTGCACTCTGTGCCTCAGGTTACCTGGGAATCTTGGCCTCGACTTGTGCTCAGCCTCCGTGGATTCCTCCCACCCTCCAAGACAGCCTCCAGCCTGTCCTTGGGCCCGTCCACACACTGAGAGCCAGTTTCTGGGAGCCAGTGCTAGCTGCCCCTACTAGGGCACCCTCCATCTCGCTGCACCGCTCAGCCCTGTCCCAGAAGGCAGCCGCCTGTGCCTCAGACAGGCTGCCTCTGTTTAGTTCTGGCTATGCCCACTTTGAGCTCCAGTTTCCTCTGCCAAGAAACAGGCCTGAGGGTGTTGTTCCAAAGGAAAGTCCTGCTCAGGCTGCCCTGGGCCCCTAGAGCCTCTGGCCCCGCCTGGCCTCCCTCTCCCTGAAGTCCTGTTGCAGGAGGCGGGCAGAGGGAGAGTTTGGGGTCAGCACCTGCACCATGAGCCAGCTGTGGCGCCTTGCTGGGCCACATCAGGCCCCTGGGACTCAGTTTCCCTGTTGGTAATGATGGGGAGAACACTAAGATGGGGCGAGGTGCACAGGAATAAGGTGTGGTTCAGTCTTATGAAAGGTCCCTGCAGCCGTGGCAGGGATGCTGAGAATTGGGCAGGTTTGGGGTGCATTTTGGAAATAGCAGATGATGGACATCTTTCCCCCTAAAAAGGGTTTCAGACCCCTAAAAATGGTTTCAGGACCTCTTGGGGACCTGGCGGGCCCAAAGCTGCAAGTGTTCAGGTTGGCTGTGTTTAGAGCCGGCTCATCCTGTTACACACGAAGAGCCCCGGGCGCGGGCAGGTAGGAAGTCACTATGTGCCTGTTGCCCAGCTGGGCTTGAGGCCACTCCATGCCCTTCCCTCTGCCCCAGCCAGTGTCCCCTCCTGCTCCTCTGAGTGTCCAGCCAGAAACTGACTGCAGTGCCACCCATTTGGGGCTCTGGTGCCTGGTGCAGCCCGCCCAGCATTATTCCATCTCTGCCAGCAGCTGTCATGGCCAAACCCCGGCTGGTTCCTGATCCTCCCTGGGCATCGGATCACAGGTGCCATTTCCCTTGGACAAACTCTCAGAAGGACAAAGCCGACCTCAGTTCAGTGAGGCATGCAGTGGTCCAGAGCTGGTACTTCCCCCAAGGTCTGCCTCTCCCAGCTCCCCAGGCCCCTGAGGACCACTCGTCAGTCCTGGGCCCTTGCCTCTACCAGGAGCTGGGAGCGTGGGCTGTTGCTGTCCCCAGTCCTACAGCATCCCCATGCTGAGTGTTGCTTTCATCTTTGCCTTGTCTTGTTTTGTTAAGATGCTGTGACCCCCCCCAGGTTGCATTTCTTTTTTCTTTTTTTTTACTTTTTTTTTTTTACTTTTTGAGATGGGGTCTCGCTCAGTTATGCAGACTGCCTCTGGTCTCGAGCTTGTGATCCTTCTGCCTCTGCTTCCCAAGGCACTGGGATTACAGGCATGGGCCACTGTGCCTGGCAGGTTGCGTTTTTTTTTTTGTGTGTGGTACTGGGATTCTGAGGGCCTCATGCATACTTTGCAAGTGCTCGACCACCAGGCTGCACCCCCAGCTCCTTTTTTACTTTCTATCTTGAGATAGAGTCTCTCTAAGTTACACAGGCTGCCTCTGGCCTCCAATTTGTAATCCTCCTGCCTCAGCCTCCCAAATCACTGGGATTATAGTCGTGTGCCATCTGGCATCCAGGCTGGCTTTGCACTACTGGGCTCAGGCGATCCTCCTGCCTCAGCCTCCAGAGTAGACAGGACTACAGGCACCTACCACCACGCCTGGCTCTTGGCTTTGGTTCTTCACTCATTCAGCAACCATATCCTTGGCCCGGGAAAGAACTGCTCCAGTGGGAGATGTGGGTTAGAGGCGGCCAGGAAGCCGGCTGTAGAGTCTGCTGCTTGATCCTGGCCAGCTGTGTCTTGCCTGAGCGTCTGTGTCCAGTGTGGTCTGGAGCATGCGGAGCCTTGCCAGGCCTCCTCTCGCAGGGCTCTGTGCACTCCGGCATCTTCATTTCTCATTTCCCTTCTGCTAACTGTGCGCACTTCTCTGTGTGTAAACTTCTCATGTCCTCCTCATAATGAAGCATGGCACCAATAAACAATGGCTGTGGAGACCAGTGCAGGCTGGGTGGGCTTATGTTCCATGCCAGGAAAGCCTGGAATGTGTGTGGTCCTTGCTGCCTATGTCCCAAGGGAGTCCTGCTGGAAATGGGGTGCAGGTCAGCCAAGAGGCTGTGCAGAGAGGTCAGGGAGAGAGCCACTGTGACTCTGGGGCTCTGGAGCAGCAGGGTTGGGGGGAAGGAGAGGGGGATCTCAGGAATCAGAGGCCAAGTGTGCATCCCTCAGGGCCCTGGAATCTGCCAGGACCCATGGCTTCCCTGGCTAGCTGTCTTCCCATCCTACTCTTGGCTGAAGACAAGAGCTTTCTGTGTAGCCATAGGGTCACTGTGTCTCCAGGTGCATCTGACTCCTCTGTTAATAGCAAAGTGCCTGCCCCCAGGGCCTTTCCAGTAAAAGGAGGGCATTTTCCCCAGCTTCTCAATTCTCCTTTGTTTGAGTGGCTCATTTGGCCTCTGTGGGAGGAGACAGGAGTCTTTGGGGCTCCCGTGTGTGCTCAGAGGTCCACAGGAACCTGCTGCAAGGAAGGTTTGACCCCTAATGGCTCCGGCCTGGGCTGGGTGTCTGCCACAGGGCACACCTGGGCTAGCCCCTTCTCTCAAGCTGCCAGTCTCCTGGCAATGCCAGCCTCATGGGGCTGCTCTGAGGGTCAAGTGGCCTGCATATAAGTTTTAGGGAGGCTAAACTGAGCATGGGCTGGCTCTGCTCTCTAGAGCTTAGGGTCTAGGTAGAGCTCCCTACCTGCCTCTTAATCTGTGGTGATTTTCCTCATCCTAGTGCCAACAACTGATCCCAGCCTGCCTCAGTGGGTCATGTGGTTCCTGCACAGGCCTCATCTTTTTCTCTGGTGGGGCGGTGTTTGGCTTATCACCAAGTCCTGGTGCCTGGCACTTTGAGGCCTCAAGAATTATTTCCTTAAAGTTTCATAATAATATCTTCCATCTTTTAATTATTATAATGAAATACTTCAGGCTGAGTAACATTATAAAGAAAGAAGGTTTACTTAGTTCACAGTTTTGGAGGCTCCGGGCCCCAGGGGGAATAACAGACAGTGACAATGGCGGGAATGCACAGGAGTGGGAGACCATATCGCTAGAGAGAAAGCCAGAATGTGGTTCAGGGGTCTGGCTGAGGCATTTATAACAACTGACTCTCTGGAGAATTCAGGAGAGCCACCTTAATGTCTCTGAGGACACACCCCCAGTGACCTGGTGACCTCTCACTGGGCCCCACCGCTTAAAGGGCCAGCACCTCTTACCTCACCACCTTGGGGCCCAAGCCTCCAGCACATAAACCCTGTGGGGGATGTGTGCTGGGGCTACAGCATGTCCAGACCATAGCAGACATCATCTGTGAAGAATGAAGCCATCTGGCCCACCAGCTCCTCCCCACAGAGTGAGAGCTGGAAGGAAAGTCAGGACGTCCCCTGCTCCCACCTCCTACCTTCCTACTGGGTCACCGTTGACATCCTGCCCAGAGAACAGGAGGCAGCAAAACACTCTTTTTTTTTTTTTTTTTGTGGTACTGGGGGTTGAACCCAGGGCCTCATGCCTGCATGCTCTGCAAGTGCTAGACTGCTGAGCTGCACCCTCAGTCCATTTTTTTTTTTTTTTTAGTTTTTGAGACAGGGTCTCGCTAAGTTTCGCAGACTGCCTCTGGTCTCGAACTTGCGATCCTCCCGCCTCCACCTCCCAAGCCACTGGGATTAAAGGTGTGCACCACCACGCCAGGCCAGCAAAACACTCTTGACTTCAGCCAGGGTTAGCCTGGTGTTGGTGGTCAAGTGGACAGAGCCCTTCAGATGCCTGGGGCCATCTGTGGATCTAAAGGGTGTGGAGTCAGGGGTGTTACAGAGCAAGGGGCTGGGGTGAGGTTTCATTTGAGGGATTGCGGTGAGACGGGATCCGGTGGCTGTGAGGAGACCCGGATGGCTATTGGCAGCAGCACAGCCCATGTGATCTTTTGCCTCGCCATCTTGATCTCTTTTTGGGTCCTGGCGGCCTCCTGAGGAAACAGGGACAATTATGTGCAGGTGAGAAGACAAGGAGTCCGGAGGCTCCTATGTGTCCCCAGCCAAGTGCAGGCTGCTCTGCTCTGAGCCAAGGTGGCTACCTGCCTCGTGACAGGGGAAGGAGGTCACCTGAAGGTCTCCCTTCCTGGGGTCGGGATGCAAGTGTAAGGGCCATTGCAGCCCTGACCTTAACCTCGTTCTTTGTCCTCGCATCTGACTTTGTGGCCTGGACAGCAGGAGGCAGTAACACGAACTCCTTCCTGACCATGCACACTGGGTCTGCAAAGAACATGGAGTATGGGGACATCAAAGCCTTTTGAATCCCCTGCCTGCCCTGGGCCTTCCCCATCGGTGGCCGGGAGGGGGGACTGCAGGCAGAGGCTGTGGGAGATGAGTAGGGCGCTGGGTAGCCATGGCCTGGCCTGGGGGCCTCAGTGCCACCCTAGGCCACCCGCCGTGGCCAGCCCCCACCGGGGCCCCTGGCTGGGTGGTAAGAGCGTGGCGGGGGAGCAGCGTGTTCAGAAGACAGTGTTCCTGAGCGCGGATTTACACCTCTTCCACTGCGGAGCTTGGAAAGTCAGGTGTGAGGTCCTAATTTTAGACCTTGGGCCTTTATGTCAAAACAGCAGCCTGATAATTAAAAAGAAGGAGGAGGAGGAGAGTGACGGCATGGCCAGGACCCCTTGTTAATTATGGGTCATGCATATTTCCGTGGAGAAAGGACACGGCACCAGGCAAGGCCTCCAGGGCTGCATTTCGCCTACAGGGGCCTGTGCAGCCCTGGGGCCCCTTAGTCGTCTGTGGGTCTAAAGGGTATGGAGTCTAAAGGGTGTGGGGAGTGGGTTGCTGGGTCCTTCTCCCAAGCCTACAGCACCTGGTGTTCCCAGGCAGTCTCCCATCCAAGTACTAACCAGGCCCGACCCTGCTTACCAAGATCTGACGGGATTGGACACCACAGTGGTACAGAGGCTGGTAGCCACATACCATGCTAGCCTGGTAGCCCCAGGCTAGGTCCGTGGTCCCCCAAGTTAGCCCAGGGTCCCCACAGACAAGAAGCCATGTGTTATTCACAGAGTCTGCCTCGCCAGGGGGGCAGAGCACAGGGACAGGGGGTCACGGAGGGCTGGTGGTAGCCATGTGAGGAAAGATCTCCGTTGCTAGAGACGGGCCGAGCAGGCAAATGAGATCACTGTTTATCTAGGACCTCTGGGCAATCTGTTTTGCATCAGAGAATTTCCCCGTGTTTAGTGACATTGTTTTGGTTCCGTGTGTTTTCTAGTTGATGGTCTTTCTGAACTACATATAGGCTTCCCTGCTCTCCGTGATCTGACTGTGTCATGGTGTTGTGGGGCCACCAGTAGCTCCCCGGGTACTGTCCAGAGCTCCCCCATGGACCCTGGGGACACAGGCCTTGCCTCCTGCACCAGGGGCCTTCCTGCCATGCTTCTTCAGGACCCTGTGTGTGCCCAGCACTTCTGACCCTCCATCCGCCACCATGTCTCATCTCGTGTCCCAGTGCCCCATCCCCCTCCCGCCTGTCCTGCTGCTTTGCACCCACTGTCTCTGGCATCCATGTGACCAGGCTTGTTAGGATCAGATGTAAAGTAAAAGCACGGTGACCTGAGATAGGACCGACTCTTCATACGTCAGTGTTTGTTCTCATTTGTGCCCTTGGTGTGGCTGAGACCTTGACAGTCTATGGACATCACCATCAGCATGCTGGGCCTTGAAGCTGGGTGATCAATCCCACTACCTGTCCCACTGGAGACAGAGTTAGTTTGCATTTTTTAGTTATCTCTATAGTAATTATGCCTGCAACTGTATCACTGTGCCGTCCGATCAGGTCAGATCTCAGTAAACGGGGTCGGGCCTGGTTAGTACTTGGATGGGAGACCGCCTGGGATCACCAGATGCTATAGGCGTGGGAGAAGGACCTGGCAACCCACTCCCCCCAAAAAAGAATCAGCCACTGAAAACCCTATGCATAGCAGAGAAGCAGTAACGATACTGTTTCATCTGTTGTATGTAGGGTCCCTATGAGTTGGACGCTGACTTCGTGGCACCTAACAACAACAACATAGTAGTTACAGGGCTGGGGTTTAACTCAGTTGGTAGAGGGCCTGCTCTGTACTCTCTGAGGATCTGGGTTCGATCCCCAGCACTGCAAAAATGGGCAAGGATGTGGCAATCCACTCCCAAAAACATCCCAAAACAATCAGCCATTGAAAACCTTATGTGTCAGACCCGACTACATGGCACCTAACAACAACATAGTAATTACATTTCAAGTTTTCAAGTAGGTTATTCACAAGCATAATAAAAATCCCAACAGCACTGCAAGGCATCAAATCTCTCTCCCTTGGATCCCTTTCCCATTTCCTGGGGACCTTTCCCAAAGTGTCTTCTGCATGAGGCATCTCTGTGTACAGAGAGCTCTCCTTTCTCCCACCCACGTGAGACAGCACCCGTGTCTTCCTGCATCTTTTTCCTCCGTACATTGTTAAGAATGGAGATCATCTAACACTGACCATAAGTAATGTTTACTGGTGTTTCCTAAGTGTTGGGCTGTGTTCCGACTCATCTTTCAAGGAGGCATCTCAGCGGCTCTTAGTGGATTGTGGAGGTTGTTCACTTTGGCATCTACAGAGCTGCTTTGTTCTTTTTCTTTTTCTTTATTTTATTTATTTATTTATTTATTTATTTATTTATTTATTTATTTTTTGTGGTACTGGGGGTTGAACCCAGGGCCTCGCGCCTGCATGCTTTGCAAGTGCTGGACCACTGAGCTGCACTCCCAGCCCTTTTTTTTTTTTTTTTTACTTTTTGAGACAGGGTCTCGCTAAGTTACGCAGACTACCTCTAGTCTCGAACTTGCGATCCTCCTGCCTCCGCCTCCCTAGTCGCTGGGATTACAGGTGTGCGCCATGGCACCCAGCACTTTTAGTTCTTTTTCATGGTCATATAGTATTCTGTCATACGAGTATCTTGTAATTCATACACCCATGCTTCCACCAGTGGCTGTTTGATTTGTTCCAACTTTTACTACAATAAACAGTGCTGAAGTGAACCCCCTTATACTATTTATTTGCGACATGGGCAGATCCACGCAGGGTCTCTTCTAGCCACAGAATCGCTGTGGGTATCACAGTGGCAGTTGCAGGGAGGGGAGTGTGTTTGTGAAGGGCCAAGACCCCATGTCCTGAGGCAGACTGTCGTGGAATGTATGACCTGTGCATGTGACCCTTGGCCTCCAAGTGCCACAGGGGACTCCAGATTCTGTCCCAGCTGTGTATTTACAATGCCAAAGTGGTGCTCCTGTTTAAACCTGACTTGATCGGTGGTGCAGAAAAGCTTTGCAACATCGTCCCCAGAGAACCTGAGCTGCAGCGGCCCTGGAACAAGCAAGGAGCGTGCTGTTCTGTCTCTCCTTCCCTCTGGGTGGCAGGTAACCATGAACGTTCCCTGTCCTCTGAGGGTCACGGGAAATGTTCTAGGGGTGGCGGTGGTGGGGTGACTAATTAGCACAGAACATGATATTTGGAACCCAGGCTGTACCCAACAGGTAGAGAGAGTCCCCGAGCCCAGCCAAGCTGTCCTTGCTGTCAGATGCTGTTTTCTGGGACAGTCACACCACTCTGTGAAGGCAGTGGGGGGATCAGGTTTCTGCCTTTCTCTGTTCCTCCCTGCTGTGGGATGGGGGTTCATCTCCCTGCTCTCGCTCCCCACCCCTCCCGCCCTGCCAGTCTCTGGAGAGTGCTTGGCATCAAGCGAGCAGCCTCCCTTCTGCTGGGCTGGAAAGCTTCAGAGGCCACATAGCCAGCAAAGGAGCCCTGTGGTTGTCCAAGGAACGGACAGATTGTCGCTGCCGTGACTGTGACAAATGACCTGTAGTTATGTGAAGCATTAGCTACAAGGAGCTGGGTGGGGCATTTGGGGGGCTCTTTGGGCTGCCTCTGCAGCTCTTCCGGAAATCTCAGTGTATTCCAAAACAAAAGGCTGATTTTAAAAAGTGCCGTGGCTGCTTGTCACTGCAGAGTGTTCACCCCTGGCCTGGACAGAGTCCACTCAAGGAGCCTGGGCCTGGTCAGGAGGCCTCAGGACAGATGTACAGGGCTTGTGCACCTGATGGCCCAGGTCACTCCACACTGTTGCCCACATGGGCACTGGACAGCTCCAGGGACTGTGGCACAGCATGCCCCGGGGCTGAGCCCTGGTAATCTCCTCCACCACTGGCCCACCCCGAGCCCAGGCGCTGCTCTTCACCGCCACACTGCGCACGCGCTGTCAGCTCTTAGGGCAGCGTGACCCATCCTGGCCTACCCCGCACCGGGCATGCAGCGCTTTGGCCTCAGCCGGGCTTGACGCTGGCTGGCCATCTGCGGCTCAGCCTGCTCCTGAGCTCCCGTTTCCTGCCTGAGCTTTGGGCCATGACAAGGTGCACCTCGAAGGATCCTGTGAGGACTAAGGGGGTGTCTCTCCCCTCTGGGAAGACTGGAGGCTGAAGATGGGGTATAGCAACCCTCTGCTGCCCACTTGGCAGAGCAGCTGCCATGAGCGGAGGCCGTGGTGGGGGTTCAGGTTTGACGGTGCTCTCTGTGGCTGCAGATGTCCTTCTTTCTCCATTCTCTTAGCTCCTTTCGCCTACCTTCTCCATCCTCCACATCCCATTTCCCTGTGTCATGTTGTTTGGAACTACTGTCATGTGTCACAGAAGGACATTTTGGTCACAAACATGACGGTGGTCCCATACGATGATATCGTGGCTGGAAATGTCCCATCACCTAGCAATTTCACAGCGCCCTTCCTCCTCGTGGACATGCTTAGGTGCACAGACACCCCTATGTTTCCGTCGCCTACGGTGTTGCATATAGTGATGTGTGGAGCATGCCTGTCACCTGGGAGCAGGAGGCAGTCTCTGGTGCCAAGGTGTGCGGCAGGCTTTACTGCCTAGGAGTGTGTAAATTCACTCTGTGACATCCACACAATGATGAGGTCCCCAAGCATTCTGTTGTGAACTGAGAATGATGTAGATTTCTTTGGCCCCTTGAGGCATGTTCTGGCTTCTGCCATACCACCTTCCCCTTAAATACAAACTCTGAGTTGACTCGCTCACTCTCAGTTTCCCTGTCTTGCCGCAGCCCAGATTCTGGGGAGCATGGGGGAGGGGGCACATGGAGTGGGGCACTGTGGCTCCTATACAGGAGAAGTGTGGCCTTCTGGCGGGAGCATGGGCTGCACCAGAACCTTTGCCTATGCTATTTCTGTGCCCCAAAGGCCCTTCTGTCTGTGTTCAGTATGACATCTCCCTTTCATTCCTCAGGCCTCAGGGTTAAGGTGACCCCCACCCCACCCCCACCCTAAGTCATTCCTTGTCCCAGAATCTGTTCTTGGACGAGCACATCTCTGGCATCCTAACGTGGAGTCTGTGGCCCACAGATAGGAGGCCTCCCAACGGCAGAGGCCACCCCTGGCCTTGTGTCCTCTGCACCCAGTGCCTGGGAAGTGGGTCTTTTGCTGCCTGGAGAACAGGTGCATGTGGAGAAGCTCGGGATGTGCAGGGCAGGCGCCTGTGCCTGGGACTCACTTGCAGTCAGGGCCAGGCGAAGTGCAAACCTCCCTTTGCCCCCTCACCCCCTGACCGGCTTCCCACTGCCCTCATTAGCCTGCATTAACAGCAGCGCCACTAATAGGGAACACTGGGTGCTCGAGCAGGAGCGCGCCAGGCTTGAGAGTCACACAGAGCATGGAGGCGCAAGGGCACTCAGCGCTCTGGGAGGAGCGTCCTTAGCTGGTGGCAGCTGTCTGGAAGCCACTTAGACTCATGCAGAGCCCAGCCTGTGGCCACTTCTTTCTTTTCTGTCCTCTAAGAGGACAGGAGGGCTGGGATTTAGCTCAGTTGGTAGAGTGCAGCTCTACAGTCTCTAAGGCCCCGGGTTCGATTCCTAGCACGGCAAAAATGAGAGACAGATGTGGCAATCCACTCCCGAGGCAATCCCGAAACAGCCATTGAAAACTCTGTGGGTGTCGCTGTGAATTGGACATGACTCGACAGCACCTAACAACAACGACAACGACAAAAGAAAAGGAGAGCTAAGGCCAGTGGGCGAGGGCCCGGGTCAGCCTGCAGCAAGTGAAACAATGCCAGTGTGGCGGGACTGCCACTGTGCGGAGGGTGAGGGGACCTCAGGAGCTCAGCAGTTACCAGCTCGTCAGGAATCCCTGCACTGCTTCCCAACTGTGAGCCTTTAGGGCCACTGACCCCATGTCTGTCAGCTTGTCCTTCTCTGGGGGCTTGTGTGTTTCTGTGATGCTGAAAGCTCTGCCACTGGTATCTCAGATACCAGCAGGGCCACCCATGGTGGCCAGGATTCAGCTGAGCTTCCAGACTAAGACAGATGAGGGAGAAGGACCCAACAGCCCACTCCCAAACAATTTGCCACTGAAAACTCTATGGATAGCAGAGAAGCACTGTCAGGTATAGTGCCAGAAAATGAGCCCCGCAGGCTGGAAGGCATTCTAAAGACACAGGGGAGGAGTTGCCTCCTCAAAGTACAGTGGAGTGGAGTAAAGCCCCTGGGACCTTCAGTTGCTGATGTGGCATGACTCAAAATGAGAAGAAACATAGTGGCTGCTACAATGGGCTCAAATATAAAAAGATCGTGTGCGTGACACAGTGTTGGGTAGTGTTTCATTCTGTTGTGATAGGGTTGCTATGAGTCAGATCTGACTCAAAGTCACCTAAGAACAACAATGACAAAGGGCCACCAAGGACCTGCCCTGTCCCCAGGCTGACCTTAGCTGTGCTTTCTCATTGGTGAGCATACTTGGAAGGTGGAGGGTGGGAGATCAGGTCAGCAGCAGGCCCCCCTGGGGCTGGATGCAGCTGGCCACTGTGAGCGAGAGGCTGCAGCTGGGGTGGCCGGTGGGCAGCGAGGCCATGCTCCATGTTCCATGCTGCCCACAGCCCTGTGGGTGCCATCTCCTCATCTTGGGCTTCTCTCTCCTCAGCCTTGGCAGACCCAGCGAATGTCAGAGCAGCGAGGGTTCTCATACCCTCCCACATCCTTGGCCCCCTGGCTGGGCCACAGGAAGCTGGGTCTAGTTGGAAGCTTCCGGAAATATGGCGGAGGGAGCCCCTGTCATTTGAGTCCCCGCCTGACGGGCTCAGGATGGAAGGCAGAGGTGGGGCTGCCTCCTGCAGGCCCGGCCCTGCCTCACCGAACACGCTTTTCTCCACCGGTGCCATCAGCTCCTTCCTGTTCCTATTAGTGACAACTTTGGTGGCCTCAGGTGACACCATCATCTTACACAGCCACCGCAAGTGCAGATGTGGCCCTGGCTATGAGCACCTCAACTGTGAGGGACTCAGCGGCACATCTGGGCAGGGCTCCCGGGAGGCCTGGCCCCTTGGGGAGGTCACAGGCTGCCGGGGAGGTAAGACAGGTAGAGAGAGAACCTCAGGGCTCAGAAGACGCTGTGCTGTGAGTGCGGCCCAGGCAAGGTGGCCCAGGGGTCCGGGATGGGGAAAGGTGGAAGAAGGCAGCTTCCCTGAGAGGAAGGGATTTTAGCAGGAAGGGACTGGCAAGGGAGGGATTGGGCTTCTCAGGCAGACGGGGCTTCTTTTAATTGACAGCTTTCAAACACACAGAAAAGCAGGGGAAATGACCCTCCAAGTGTGGTCACTGAGATTCCAGAACATCTTGTATTTGCTGACGTCACAGGCACCGGGACATGTCCTCCTTCCACGCTTCATTGTAGCATTTCAAAAAACTAAGGACATTTCCTACTTGAGCGCAACTTCATTATCACAAAAGAGAACATTTTGAGCAAAAGTTTGGGAGCAGGCAGTAGTAGGGTTTGTTCTGGAATGGTACGAACGCATGAGTCATGGATGTACCAGGCCCTCGGAGGGATGAGAGGAGTCTGTCTGGGTCTGTTGTCTGTAGGCTGAGAGTCTACTGGAGGAAATGAGACCAAGACCCAGGACGTAGCACAAAGAGCCAGGTTGGGTGGCCTGTGTTGCGGCTGCTTCAGGGAATGGACATGGGGCTAGGACCCTCCAGGATGGGTACACACAGAGAGGCTCTTGAGCGTGGCCTGATGGCACAGTGTGACCTGCAGGCAGGGGATACGCTTCTCTGGGTGGAATGTGCTGGAGACCATGGGGCCCGTGGCTCCCTAGTACATGTGGTGCAAACCCAGCAAGGGATGGGATGCTGGGTGGTGAAAGGCCTAGGGGTGCGGGTCTTATTTATTGCTTGTCCTTATGTGGGTGACCACAAGGAGGAGTGAGGTCCCTCAGAATGGTCTAGAACAGCACAGGTCTGGCCGGCACAGTGACAAGCGAGTTGGCTATCTCTCCCAGGTTCTGCCCTGTGTAACAGGCCACAATTCCTGGACTTGCCCTGGAGAGATGAAGTTTTAAATAGGTGCAGTGGTTTGGGTAAGTGGCTCCCAAAGGCCCATATGTGAAGTACTTGGTCCTCAGCATGGCACTTTTGGGAGGTGGAGGGGCCTTTAAGAGATTGGGCCTTGCGAGAGGTCTTTAGGTCACTGGGGGTTTGCCCTTGGAGGTGATAGTGGGACCTGGCCCTTCGTCTCCTTCTCTTTCATTTCCCAGTCTTGAGGTTTTGCTCCATCACATGTACTGCCAGGGTGTGCTGTTGTAGACCCAAAGCAACGGGGTCAGCCATTGTGGACCAAAACATCTAACACAGCCAACAAACCTGTTTTCTTTGCAAATTGATGATCTCTGGCATTTGTTATAGTGATAAAAAAACTGACCAACACAGCAGGGCTGCAGCCTGGTAAGGACGCAAGGGGACATACAGGCCAGACAGCTCCATGGTGGCCGCCCATGCGGGAGGCTGAGGACACTGAGTGGCTTCCTGGAAAAGGAAATGCCTTGTCTGAGGCAGGAGGGCCTGAGGCCCACCCAGGCCTCTCTCAGGAGGAGGACAGCCCCAGAGATGGTTCATCTCTCACCACTGGGACACATCCTTGCTCCTGCCAAAGGACATCTCAGGTCTCTCAGTAGAAACACTGCATCTGGGGGGCATCCTGAGCCTGGAGTATGGTGCCTAAAGTGCTTGCATTTCTGCCCCAGTTTTACACATGAGTCAGGGTCTTGGTTCAGTAGAAACGTGCTCCTGTACCCCCAGAGGCTGGTCAGGAGGTGGAGGAAACAGCCCTGTCTCACCGTGGTGTGGAAACGCCTGGCTTGTCCAGGGAGATGGAGGAAGTCTGAGCTGGTTCAGATGGGAAGGGACAGCTATGCCAGCCACACAGCCCTTCACAGGAGGCCACCAAAGATATGATCTTTCTTGTGCCATGGAGGGAGCTGGCTGCAAACAGAGGGGACTGTGGGACGTGATGGTGACAAGTGAAGGCTGGCCTTCCCCACTTCCCTGGTGCTTGGCTTTCTGGAAGTTCTTTTTTTTTTTTGTGGTACTGGGGGTTGGACCCAGGGCCTTGTGCTTGCATGCTCTGCAAGTGCTGGACCGCTGAGCTGCACCCCCAGCCCATTTTATACTTTCTGAAACAGGGTCTTGCTCAGTTACACAGACTGCTTCTGGTCTCAAATTTGTGATCCTCCTGCCTCCGCCTCCCGAGCCACTGGGATTACAGGTGTGCACCACCACGCCCGGCTACTTTCAGGAAATTCTTTAGCCTCTCTTTGCCTCTGGAGGATTCTGTGGCACCCAACAGGGGTTCAGCTCTCCAGACTCCCCTCCAACTCCCCACATCAGCCATACTTGCCTCCAAGCTGTCCCCACAAAACATATGCAGACCTCCTAGCAAGGCCACATGAGCAAGCTCCAGCTTGAAATTCTCCCCTCCCTAGGGGGCAAAGCTTCGCTTTGTCACAGGTAACTGAAGGTTGCAAATCATGTGCAGGATCAAGCGCAGAGGTTCTGGGTCAGAAGGGACTTGAGCTGGGTTTTTGCCCTCTGCTGCATAGCCAACCATTGGCCACTTTCTGCCCTCCTCAAGGTCCAGCAGCTGTGTGCTAAGCAGGGACCTGGCTCCAGGCAACATTTCTTTAGTGACCCCTGTGCAGGGAGATACAGCTGGTGGTACCCTTCCCCAGAGCCCTGGAAGCTCCTTGGCCTGGGGCACCTCCCGTGGAGGGGCCACCAAACTGTGGAAGGGATAGGTCTTGGGTGTGACCTTGTTGTGGCCACTTGCTTTGGGCCTCGTTTGCAGAATGGCAATGTGCTCACACGGCGCCTGTGCGCTGAGGAACCAGAGGAAGGAAGCAGAGTGTGGAGGAAAGACAGACACGCCAGAGGAGAGTCAGGTGGGAATTCCTTGGGAGAACTTTCTGGCAGTGGCAACAGCTGCCAAACTGAGTGAGTCACAGGGCGAGTATGTGAGGGACCTCGTGGTAGATTGACTCAGCTCTTCTCAGCACCTGCCGGGGTCTGATTGAAATGCAAGTCCTGCCGGGCGTGGTGGCGCACGCCTATAATCCCAGCGGCTCCGGAGGCAGAGGCGGGAGGATCGCAAGTTCGAGACCAGAGGCAGTCTGTGTAACTTAGTGAGACCCTGTCTCAAAAAGTAAAAAAAAATTGGGCTGAGGTGCAGCTCAGTGGCCCAGCACTTGCAGAGCATGCAGGCGCGAGGCCGTGGGTTCAACCCCCAGTACCGCAAAAAAAAAAAAAAAAAAAAAGAAATGCAAGTCCTGACGCCTCAGTGTGGGCAGGGCCTGAGAATCTGCATTCTAATCCGCTCTGGCAGATGCCAACCTGGGAGCTGCCCTGGCCAGGAGGCAAGGAGGCGTGCCACCACAGGAAGCAGCCAGGAAGAAAATGGCCATGTCTCCAAGCCCCTTCCAGGATGCTCCAGGCTGAAGCTTCGTGCCTGGCGCCCTACGGGGTGGCCTCCCAGCCCTACAAACCTACACTGGACGCCATGTGGTGCAGCATTGGGGAGGCCCGGCCTCCGAGGCTCATGTTGCAGCCTCTGTGTCTCAGTGAGATGAGATGCCACTCTAGAGTGTCACCTCATGGGGCCCTAGTGAGGACCAGAGAGACCTAGCCATGTTGAAAAAGCCAGGATTGTGGCTGCCGTCCTTTCTGGAAGGTCCACACCATGGCGCTATCTTTCTTCTGTGAAAGACGATCCCACCAAAACACAGGGAGCCTCCGTCCGGGGTCTGTTCATGTCCTTGCTGTGGTTCAGTTTGCTCAGGGTCTCCCTAGAAGGCCAGGTAAGCCCGAAGAGAGGCCTCTCCCAGCCCCTGGGTGCTCCGTGCGGGATGTATCGGCCAGGCCAGGTGAGTGGAGGGAATCAGCATGGGGCAAGGCCCAAGGGGTAATCCCAGGAGGCTGCGGTGGCCCGAAGATGCCAGGTGTACACTTCAGGCTCACCTGAGCTGCACTCTCTGTCCCAGGCCACGGTTTCTCTGGCCAGGTCACAGGCACCACCCAGCTCTGTTTCTGGATTAACTGCCACGGAGCTCAATTAGGCAAATCACTTTCCTCCGTGCAGCGCTCACTTTAACGAATAACAAGATTAGCTGTGCCCTTCTGGCCCAGTGTGAATATTCAGGAAGCTTAATCCCCCAAACAGTCAGCCATTGAAAACCCTATGAGGGTCGCTATGAGTCGGACTCTACTCAGTGGCACCTAACAACAACAACAATCGCTGGCCCCGAGGGACCTTCTTGGAGGTCGCACCAGACAGGTGGCCATGGCCTTGGAGCCAGGCCCAGCAATTTGTTTCTCTCTGAGCAGGGGGTTCAAGGAGTCCTGTCTGCCTTGGCAGACCAAGCTGGCCTCCCTAGGCACAGCTGGACTGCGTGGCTGCAGGCGCCCTGGGCACAGTCCCCTCCCTGTCTCTGGAGCTGTGTGTTCTTGGGCAGGTTGCTTTCACTCTCTGAGGCTCAGAGCCTTTACCTGGGAAACGAACATGACAGTATTTACCTTGTAGGCCTTGAGGGGCCCATGCCGGCTACTGCAGCAGCCCCAGGTCTGGCAGATTCTCCAAGCTCTGTGTGGCCTCCTCTGACTGGTGGGAGCTGTGGGCAGGGGACCAGGCCCCTGGTGATGAAGGACTGCAGGGTCCAAGCCTGCCCCCCGCCTCTGCCACTGCAGCTGGGAATCCCGGGGCCCTCCTGCGAGCTTCCCCTCCTGGGAGCCAGGCCTCACCTGCCTGGCTAAGGAGACCGGTGCACCTCAGTGACTGCATGCCCTGGCCTTGGCCCTGCAGGGGGCTCCATGCTGCTCCCTGCTCCCAGGTGGTGGGTGGGCTGGGTCATGGGGATACGTGGAGGTAGGGGAGCAGGAAGAGCGTGGGCCCTGGCTCGGGGGCCTCAGCTGACTCCAGGTCACTTTGAGAAGCCACTGCATCTGCACAAGTGGGAAGAAAATCTTCCTTGAAGGGTTTTGGGGGTCAGCACTTAGTCTGGCACCTGTCACCTACTTCATGTAGTGCTGCGTACAGAAGCAGGGCTGAGCGCAGTTCTGCTGACATCAGCAGCCATCTTGACGGGAGGAAGAACCACCCAGAACCCCCTCAGCGCATCTGACCCTGAGTCAGCCAAGCCCTGAGCCCTGAGCTCGGGGATTCTGAGTACAGCAGGTGCTGGGCTTGGAAACAAGGAGGCGTGGTCAGAAAAAGGGTGGATAAATACAAGACAGCTGCCCACTGAAATTATGATCAGTGAGCATTTATGGAGTACCTGCTGTATGCCTTGAGGCAATCAGAGGAGAGTGCTTGAAGAAGCCCACTAGGTGGACAGGAATGTGGGTCAGGTATCCCAGAGGTAGAGGGTGGGCTCAAGGAGAGTGGCAAGCAGGAGGCAGGTTCCTGAGCCTGCCCTGGAGAAGGGGCTGTGCCAGGCCAGGCCACTGAGAGGCCCGGAGGAGAGTGGGATGGGGAGGGCGGGCCTGAGGTTTCTCCTCCTGCATCCATTTGCACATCAGGCTCCTTCTGACAGTGGCCCTCAGCCCCTATTCTTCCCTGATACCTTGAATGACAGATTTGGCTGGGCATCTGGGTCCTTAGACCCTGGCTGCTGATTCTGGGGGTCTGACCAGTTGAGGCCCAGCCAGTGCTCCTAACGCCCGCTTGCCCGTTGGGTCACCCTGGGGCTCAGCTCCCTGGCCCTTCTGTGACAGAATCCCGGGCTCGGTGCCCACCCGGCCCCCCACCCCCTGCGCAGTGGGCGCCTGAGCCCAAGTGCTCGGGGCAGGGCTTTGGGAAGGCGCTGGAGCAGACTCCTCCTCCCTCCCCTCAATCACCCCCATGCAGCCTCGGCTGCGGGGTCTGCTGCTCTCCTCCCCACCCCTAGAGCTCCCCAGCATTCCCATCTGCCCTCCTACACCCATACCTGGTGCCCTGACACTAACACCACTTGGCAGGTCCCGGCCCCACCCCTGTGTGGTTGGTTTCCAGGCTCCACTCAGATTTCCACAAAGGGGTCTCTGTCCTCTGTGGGCCTTGGCTCCTTGCTCTGCCACCTGTGTGTGTGTGGGGTGGGGCATGTCTTGGGCTTCCTGTCCCCTGTCTGGCCCAGTTTTTCCTTTACACAACTCAGGATCTTCTTGTCTACCCGTTTGGGGGCCTGGACAGCCAGGAGTGCATGGGACACAGGGACACCAGCAGAGAGAGGGGTGTGGACTGCTATAGGCTGGTGGCCCCACTTGTCAGTGTGAGGCTGTGTCCAGGCCCCTGAGACCAGAACGAGAGCAGCAGCTTCCCTGACCTGCAGGCCAACGAACAACCTGGGCACACAGGCCCAGCTGGCAGCTCCTGGCCCTCAGGGAGGCAAAACCTTGGGCCACGCACACTGGTCCCAGATGTCTGCTGCAGCTGTGCTTAGCAGGGCACCATCCCACAGGCACCCCGGGTGGCCCTCTGCTGGGGAGCAAATCAACCAGCCGAGGGACAGCCAGACTGCAGTCTTCCACTGCCACCCAAGGATGACACCTTGGATCCACATGCACATCCCAGGGGCTGAGGGAAGGGCCACAGGCCGCAGGACTCCATTTCTGAGATACGTAAAACAAAAAGGTGCAGAGCACAGGTCAGGGATGGGTGGGGATGGCTTGGTGTAGGGGGATTTTTCAAGGGATAGAGGAGTTCATTCCCCACCTTGGTTGGCAGTGTCTGCACAACTGCATTTGTCAAACCCAGTTCATTTACTGGGCGTGGTGGCACATATCTATAATCCAAGCATCCAGGAGGCTGAGGCAGGAGGATTGAGTTGGAGGCCGGCTTTGGTTATATAATGAGACCTATGTAAAAAAAAAAAAAAAAAAAAGGTTCCGGGTGCTGTGGCGCACTCCTGTAATCCCAGCGGCTTGGGAGGAGGAGGCAGGAGGATCGCAAGTTCGAGGCCAGAGGCAGTCTGCATAATTTAGTGAGACCCTGTCTCAAAAAAAAAAGAAAGAAAGAAAAAGGTACATTTTTACTGGATATGATTTTTTTTTTTTTTTAGAGAAAACAAAACAAGTCCAAAGCTGACTGAGGGTAGGTGCTACCAACATGATGCTAATAATGCCGCCACTGAGTGTACTGTCACTCCCGCCCAACCGGGGGGCCGGGGCCTGACTGCTTATCGGGCCCTGGGTATCCAGACAACCACTTTGCCGCTCACCAGATACTTTTGAGTTTCCTTTCCGAGGCAGGCTGAAGTCCATGTCAATATTGACCACAGAGGGCCGCCTGCGGTTGGCACTATATTTGATTAGTAGTTGAGAAGTCACCCGTAGGTTATTTTTCCAGTAGCTTTGAACAGGTGGGTTTTGTTTTATTTAAAGTAAAAATAAAAGCTAAAGAAGCTATGTAGAACTCAAACAAGATAAGTGCTGTAGAAAAGCCCAGGGGTTTAAATGAGTGTTACAACAAACCCTTTGATAAAACAGTGACTGTTCCTTTCCCTTTTGTTGTATTTATTAAGGAAAGTTTTAAAAATGTGTTTTTGATTTGTGTCAGTGGGGCCCGTGGTCTCAGGCACGTGCCACCCCCCCACCCCCACCCCCGCGCGCCCGGCACCTGGCCTGGGCTCTCGTTCTTCTTTGGAGCATCCCAGAGCTTTGTTAACTGGTGGGGTCTCCAGGCCGCTCCCTGTTTCGCTGTCATGGTGGGGACAAGCACCTCTCTTTACCGTCCTCCATCTACCATCAAACGGCCCGACGCAGGCCTTGGACTGGTGCCCCGCTGCATGGAGGGGAGAGGTTGGGCCGTGCTGTGGGGCCCCCTGCCCTCATCCTCAGGGCCTGTGCGAGCTGACTGCTCCTTGGTCCTTTCTGCCCCGGTCTGCCCTGGAAGTGGCAGGTTGAACAGGAGAACAAGGTCCCACCCAAGTCACAGCCCCATGACCATCTTCCAAGTGAGCCAGCGTTTCCCAAGCCCCCTGGAAGGCTAGGTGGCAGGAGGGACACTTGCTTGTCTTGTCCCAAGGCCAGGCCCTGTGACAAACACCATTGACACCTCCAATCCCCCTCCCAGGAAGACAGGGCTCAGTGATCGCCTCATCCAATCCAGTTGTCGGCGTCCCCACGTGGGGCTGCAGGGCCCGGGCTCAGGGATGTGTCAGCTTGTCTGCCTCAGCAGGGACCGGGCAGGGGCCAAGAGCCAGGAGGCCCCTCTTCCCTCTCCTTCCCTTTGTCACCTTTCCTCCCGTTTTCCAGGGACAGAAGAGATGGCTGCAAGGCAAAGCGTGGCAGATGACCAAGTGAGCAGTGCCCAGGGTGGTTCCACTCTGCAGGCTGCATAGCCAGGGCTGGTGGTGGGGCTGGGACCTGCAAGCCCAGGGTCTGCCCCCCTGGGGAGTCTCAGGGCAAGGCCAAGGTGCCAGGCCAGGAACAGGACCCTCACGGTGGAGCACGGCAGGAGGCTCCGGCTGGGTGTCAGAGCCGGTCTCAAGGATGCGCCCTCCTCTTTCCAGCGTGGCACCATCCCAACACTCGGCAAGTGGCATCTCTAAGCAGGCGCCCGGAGACCCTCAGACGGATATGGGGGAAGGAGCACAGGCATTGTCCTTGTCCTAAACCTCCCCACAAGGCATTCACCACCTCCGCTCTGTGCTCTGGAGGGTCTATAAGGGGGCATCCGAGGCAGGTGGTACCTGTAGAGTGGAGCCACGCGCTCCCTGACCCGAGGGCCTGGGTCTGGTGCCAGCTGTGGTACATTTCCCAGGGGTTGGGGGTGGGCCAGTGCTGCCCCTCAGACCAGGGCAGACAGAACAAGCATGAGAGTCCCTCAGAGCAGGGCCAGCACCGCCTGGCCAGACCTGTTCCTGACGGCCACACCGGGGCCCATGGGTGATGGGCTGGGCCTGCCGGCGCGGGGAGGGCTGTGCAGCGTGGGCCTCACCTGAGGGGTGGGCCCCAGGTGTGACAGGCCCTCGTGAGGGGAGGGCAGTGGGAAGTGGGCTGTGCTGCCTTTCCTGCTGGATCAGAAAAGGACAGCTCTAAGCCATTATCCCTCTGTCCAAACTCACCAGAGCTGGCCACAGGGTGGGAACAGGCTTCCATGGACGCCCTCATGACCTGTTCTCAGCTGGGCTGCCAATGGGGCATGAGCTTTGGATGAAGGTGACAGTGCCTCCAGGGCCCCCTGAGGAAGGTGGGGAGCACCTGGGTACACTCTGACTCTTTTTTTGTTGACCTGCCACTCTCCTAAACATGATGTCCTTCTCCAGGGATTGATCTTTCCTATGTGTCCAAAATATGTAAGACGCAGTCTAGCCACCCAAGAAATATGTATTTCATATGTACATGAAATAGTTATAGATGAAATAGTATGGTGACAGGATTTGCTTTAAAACACTCCAGCAAAAAGAAGGGTAAGGGACTCTGAGGCGCTGACTCTCAGGGAGATGGCGGGGTGATTACCAGAGGCCTTTGAACTTGGCTTGAGTTTCTTGGGTAGAGCCAAGGATAGGGGCTTGGGGTCCACCTAGAGGAAATGGTGCCAGTGAAGGGGGGGTCTTGGGTTTGTTGTCTTTGCTTAGCCACTGGATTCAGGAAGAAGATTTTGGGGACATGTGGCACTCTGGCATGCTGACACTGCCAGGGCTTCCTGCAGGGCATGTCAGTGGATAAAGAGAGACCAGGTCAGTGCTGAGGGGTGACAGGACTGAGGGGATGGCTCTTCTGGGGGGCCAGGCAAAGCTTCCCTGTCAAAATGGAGGGGCCCTGGGGGTGTCAGGGCTGCAACTAGAGCTGGACCCTGGGTTTGATCCATTTGTTCAGTGTGTGTCCTTGGGCAAGTCCTTTGGTGAAGCAGTCTGATGTCCCTTGGGGGGCTGTCACATGGACTCAGTGGCAGATATGTGTGTGGCACGTAGCAAGCGCTGTGACACCGTGTGCTTGGTGGATTATCTTCCAGTCAGCGCTCTCCCCCAGTAGATAAGGGGAGCGTGTCCTGGGGCTGTGGTCACACGGGACAGAGCAGCAGAATTAGAGGAACCACCTCCACTTCCCATTATTCAGTCAGACATTGGGCCAAGGTGTCCCCATAGAACCCCAGGGAGGGTGGGGTCCGTCACTTACCTATGAGGACCTCAACCCTGAGGGAAGCTCACAGTAAGTAGGAAGCAGTAGAGTTCACATTGCTTGTCTACCTTTTATTTTGAAAAATGGCCAACATAAAGGGGTAACCTATATGAATAATGTTTATCAAATTGCATATATGAAAATTGTCACAATGAAAAGCATGTCAAAATGAATCACATTATGATGTACATTAAAAATTTCTAATTAAAAAATGGCCAACATACACACAAATACGGAGTGTAATGACCCATCCATCCTGTGCCCACTACCCAGTGTTAACAATTAGCCTATGAGCTGGTATGCTGGTGCACCCCTGTAATCCCAGCACTCAGGAGGCTCAGGCAGGAGGATCTCAAGTTCAAGGCCAGCCTGGGCTGTATAGCAAGACCCTATTTCAAAACAACCTCCCCTCAATTAGCTTACAACATGTCACCTTGTTTGGTCTATCCTCTGCACCATCTCCTGTCTTCTTCTCCCCTCTCCTTCTTTTTGCTGGAGTGTTTGAAAGCAAACCCTGTCACCATATTATTTCATCTATAACTACTCATGTATATATGAAATACATATTTCTGGGGTGGCTAGACTGCATCTTAACATATTTTGGACACGTAGTCAGGAAAGACCAATCCCTGGAGAAGGACATCATGTTTGGGAGAGTGGCAGGTCAACAAAAAGGGAAAAGCCTCCACTGGATGGATTGACAGTGTCTGCAACAATGGGCTTAAATGAAAATAAGATCACATGCCTGGCACAGAATCAGAGAGTGTTTCATTCTGCTCTCTACACAGGGTCACTATGAGTCAGACCTGACTCTATGGCATCTAACAACAACGATAGATATTTAAAAAAATCTTAACCATAATACTTTACCACATGCTGAAAATTAATAATTTTGTCTTTGAATAACCATTTTGAAGAATACAACAAACTGCACCTATGTGAAGTGTACATTTTAACTTGTGACAGGAATATACAGCCAGGAAACCACCTCCTCCATTAGGATTGGGACCATACCCCTCCTCCCACCCCACAAAACTTTTCTTGGCTCCCTTTGTGACTCCTCCCTCAACCTGGGCTGCCACTGATCTGCTTTTTGTTGTCAGAGAATAGTTTGCATTTTTGAGGAATTTTTTTATAAATGGAGTTTTCCAGTATATACTTTTTTTGCTGGGCTTTTTTTCACTCTGCATAGTTATTTTATGAGTGATTGACATCTTGGAGTGTATCGATAGTTCCTTTTTATTGCTCAGTGGCATTGCACTGTATGGAAACACCATAGCTTGTTGACTCATCCACCTGCTGATAGACATCTGGGTTTCTGGTTTCTGGCTATTACAAATAAAGCTGCAATAAACATCCATGTTCAGGTCTTCACATGGACAACTGCTTTCCTCCCTCCTGAGTAAATACCTATTTATGGAATGGCTGGGTCATATGGTGGATATGTGTTTAACTTATTTATTTATTTATATTTTGCTATTTTATTTGTTTATTTTATTAAACACATAATCCAGCAAAGAAAACAAGACAAATGAGGTGAAATGACTTGCTCGACCTGGTCACAAGGGCAGTGGCAGAGCTGGTGTCAGGATCCTTACTTCTTCTGTCATCCCTACGATAATCTCTGTCTTTGTCAGAAATGGAAGAGTGAGACGGTCTCTTCCTGGGGAGATGGGGCCATTGGGAAGCTGGCTTCTTGCTGCCTTTGCTCAAGCAAGTTCTGTGGGACCTGCTTCCGGACTCCATCATGGATGGAGTGAGTGGATGGATGGATGGGTGGGATGGGTTCTTTTTGCGTGGCCACCCCTATGGCTGCACTTAACTACACTCCTTCATCACAGCTCTGGGGCTTTATTACAAATGGAGTTGCCTGCTGGAGAGGGTCCTCTTCAGCCTTTCTTCTCTACCCTCTTCCCTCCCACCGCATCCCTCCAGGCGAGGTCAGGAGGCCATTATGGAGGAGGCATCTGGGAAGAGCGAGAGGGGGTAATGCTTTCTCAGAATTCCTCTGAAACAACTACCAAATCCTTCTCGGCTGCAGTTGAGAATCTTCTGGAAGAAGAGGTAAAAACTTCAGCTCTCATCTTCGAGGTCCTCCTCGTCTACATCCTGTGGGGCTTTTATCTTCTTTTCTATTTGGGGCTGTGGTTCACCAGTCCTGGTTGGTTTTGAGGGGGCTTCTACTTCCACGGCTGCTTTTTCTTTCTAGGCAAGCCGCATCTGCTGCAGGAGTTTTCTGTACTTCTTCCCCAACAGAGTAATGTTGGCACGGGCACTGGATGCCCGCTTCTTGAGGTGGTGCCGTGTGATCAGCCCTTTGTCTATCACACCACCAACCACCTGGTGCCTCAGTCGCTGATCCCCATTCAACGCCCTCCCACGCTTGAAGAGCTTCTCCTTCAGCTCCCTTTAGGGCCGGTTGATCTTTTGCCCTGGAGGCGCCATAGCTGGGCTGCGATGCTCACTGGCTTGTGCCCTGTGTTTAACTTTCTGAGAAACTCCTCCACTACTTTCTGAAGTGGTTGGACCATTCTCCATTCTGGCCAGGGAGTGAGAGTTCCGGGTGCTCCACTTCTCTCCAGGCCCTTGGTATGGTCAGTGTTGTGACTTTTAGCCATTCTGAGTGTGCATTTGTTTTGTCATTATTGAATTGTAGGAATTATTTATATATCCTAGATATGAGCCCCTTCTCAAATAAATGATTTACAAATATCTTCTTTGTATTTCCATGAATGTCCTTTGAAGTACAGAAGTTTAAATGTCTGATGAAATCCAGTTTATTCTTTTTCTTTTGTTGCTTGTGTTTTTGGTATCATCTGAGAAACCATCCTTAGTCCAAGTTCATGAAGAGTTACACTAAGAGTTTTATAGTTCTAGCCCTTACTTTTGGCTCTCGGATCCATTTTGGGTTAACTCTGTGGATGGTGTGAAGTAAGGATCCAGCTTCATTCTTTCGCCTGTGGACATTCAGTTGTCTCAGCACTGTTTGTTGGACAGACTTCTTTCCCCATTCATTTGTTTTGGCAGCCTAGTTGAAAATCAGTTGACATGCACATGTTTATTTCTGGGCTTTATTCTGTTGTGTCTATTCTATTGTTGTGTCTATTGTTGTGTCTGTTGTGTCTTTATTCTATTATGTCTATCTTTATGCCAGTACCACACTGTTTTGATAACTGTTGCTCAGTAGTTAAGTTTGAAATCAGGAAGAGTGAGTCCTCAAACTCTACGCTTTTTCAAGATTGTGTTGGCTGTTTTGGGACCCTTTAGTATCTGTAAAAATGTTTGGATTAGCTTGCCGATTCCTGCAAAGAAGCCAGCTGAGGTTCTCCTGCAGCTGCTTTTCAGTATGTCCTGGACTGCACACCACAGCAATAGACACCTTTCTGCTTGCCTTTGCTGCTGAGTCTTCTCCAGAGTGAGGCTGCCTGCCCCTACTGATGGAGCAGTGGGTGGGCTCCATCCTCACAGGATGTGACAGGCAGGGCTGGAGCCAGCATTGGAACCCAGACCCTGTTCTTAACCATCTGCTGGGCTCCTTAGGGTCCTTTCCCCTGCTCTGCATGGCTGTTGTAATGGGTGGGGGATGTCAAGCAGTGTGAAGAGAAGGAAACTTGGGTGTCAGGAGACTCACTCCCTGCACCAAAAGACCACTGCAGACCTACATCACTGTCCCCCCAGAGCCCCTCAGGTGTGAAGTAAGGACTGTCTGAGAAGGGCAGCTGGTGCTGGGTTAGTGAGTGTTCATGCCCTGGTTCCCATGTGTGATTGGGGACCCTCTCCTAGGCAGTCAGGTGCAAATATGAATCTTCCACAGGGGGACATTGTGGGTGCACCTTGGGCATTGACTCCCTTACTAAGCTGGAGATGATAGCAGGTAATTCACTTCCAGGATGGGTAAGAAATGTGAAAGGTAAATAAGAGGATGTCTTTGGAAAATGGCCCCCAGAAGGCAGCCCCGCTACCTTTCTAACCCTGGCAGGGCTGGAGAGCCAGCTCCCAGGGCTTCTGCCTGTGCTCTGCTCTCTTCCCACAGCTCCTGCTGAGCCCAGTGGGTCCCCAGCGGAGGAGCTGGTGTTGGTGTTTGCAATGAGTTAGGCACACACTCGGCTTTAATGCTCATTAGTTACATGTATGACATAAAAAGAGCACCATTGTTGATGTGGTCTTTTTCTAAAAGTGTTTTATTATCTAACACCATAACTGGCCTGTAGTAGACTCGCAATAAATGATGGATGGGTGGGTAGATGGCTGGTTGGGGGGGATGGTGGAAGGATGGATGAGTGTGGATAGATGGATGAGTGTGTGGGTGGATGGATAGATGGATGTTTGGATGGATGAGTGGATGAGTGGATGGATGAATGGGTAGGTGGGTGGATGTATAGGTAGATGGATGGATGAATGGGTGGGTAGATAGATGGATGGGTGGGTGGGTAGATGAATGGATGATTGGATGGAGGGATGGGTGGGTAGGATAGGTAGATGGATGGATTGATGGATGGGTGAGTGGGTAGATGCATTGATGGATGGATGGATGGATGGATGGATGGATGGATGGGTAGGTGGATGAGTGGATGGGTGGGTAGATGGATTGGTGAGTGGGTAGATGGATGGTTTAATGGATGGATAGATGGATTGGGGTGTGTGTGTGTGAATGGATGGGTGGGATGGGTAGATAGATGGATTGATGGATGGATGGGTGGGTGGGTGGACAGATGGACTGATGGATGTGTGGGTGGGTGGGTGGATGGATACATAGGTAAGTGGATGAATGAGTGGGTGGACACATGGATGAATGGATGGATAAGAGGCATGGAACGATATTTTTCCACAGCCTTCTTGACCTGGAGACTGACTCTGGGCTTTGCACTGTGGGCACTGAAAAGACAGTCACAGACCCTGGCCCGCCCTGGTTATCAGCATCCTTGGGAAAAGGTCTCCCAAGGGCACTACTCTATGTAATAGTAAGATAAATAGTCAGCAACAGCTCCTTTTATTGAGCTCTCAGTGGCCCTAGACTGAGCACATCCTGTAGATCTTCTCTAATCCTCCAGTAAATCTTTGTGATAGGTATGATTGTTATTTCAGGCAGAAATGGCCGAAGGTCACCTTGTTTGTAAAACTAGCTCCCTGATCCAGGAGGGTTGCAAGTCAGCAGCATAATCAGTCATGTCCTCTGCTTGCACCGGCGGTCCTCAGGCCTTTTCCTACAAACCCAGCAGCCCCAGGGGCTAGGTGGAAGGAGCAGGTCACCAGGGGATCCTGGCAGCTCCTGGCTCTAACACCCCATGAGTCTGAACCTCCCCTGCTATTGTCTCAGGAACTCCATGAAGACAGAGTTCTCCTTCCTATGGGCACTGACCGCAATCATGTATTGCTTGGGGTGCAGCAATGGCTTACTGGGTTCACATACCAGAGGCTTTGGAGAGTGAGGTCAGTGTGTGGGTCTGTCGCAGCCTGAGTGAGTGCCTGGCGTGTGTGGGCAGCAGCCCACACAGCTCCCTGCCTGAGACCTCATGTGACCCCTCCCACAGCAGACTCCAGGAGCCCTTCAAATGACATAAAAGAGTACATCAATCTGCTTCCTAAAACTGTAATAAATACCTGAGATGATCTACTTTTAAAGAGAAAA
>VMDO01016018.1:0-49178 GCA_007922755.1 Pedetes capensis
AAAAAAAAAAAAAAAAAAAAAAAAAAAGACTAAATTTTGCATTTCCAGGATAAAAACAATTCATTTATTTCATTTCATGCTTTTGTTCTTCAGGGACATCTTCTTGAATTAGTAATATATGGAAATATATTGCAGTTTAATTACTTGTGCTTATAGGTCTCTTGGGCTGGGATTTAGCTCAGTTGGTAGAGCGCTGCACTGGAGTCTCTGAGGTCCCAAGTTCAATTCCCAGCACTGCAAAAATGGGATAAGGACCTGGCAATCCACTCCCAAGGCAATCCCGAAACAGTCTGCCATTGAAAACCCTATGAGGGTCTCTATGAGTCAGATATGGACTCAATGGCACTTAACAACAACAACAACATAGGTCTCTCACTTGCTATTATGGTTTAATTTCTTTTAGGGAAGACACGAGGGTGACTAACACTCAGAAACAACAAAGGCATTATAAAAACCAAAGGTTTTAAACATAATAAAATATGAATGTGGCCATCTTTCCTGATTTCTTTTTCTTTTTATCATTGTCATTCATGGGTCTTACAGCAGCTTCCTGTCTCTCTAGACACTCTGAACCTTAAAAATGAAGACAGTGAAATGCTCAATTTGTATTTCAGTCAACATACAGCAGGAGCTCAATGAATGTTTGCTGAATGGTCAGTCAGGGAAACCATGGATCTCAAAATTATACACAGTGGTAGTACAGATTCTGACCTTTATTTTCTGAGTGATACATGTCTATGACCCACAAGTTTACATTAAAAATTGAACATTTTGCCTGGCATGGTGGCACACACCTACAATCCCAGTGACTCGGGAGGCAAAGGCAGGAGGATTTCAAGTTCCAGATCAGAGACAGTCTGTGTAATTTAGTGAGACCCTGTCTCAAAAAGTAAAAAAATGGGCTGGGAGTGCAGCTCAGTGGTATAGCACTTGCAAAGCATGCAAGTGTGAGGCCCTGGTTTCAACCTTCAGTATGGCAAATAAATAAATAAATAAATAAATAAATAAAATAAGAATAAATAAATAAAATTAACATTTGTGTAATTTATTTCATTTATCTCTATTTATATGTATTTATACAAACACATTTTTTAATGGCTTTGTGGTTTTATAACTTAATATGAAACAGGCCACAGTTGGGCCCAGTTTTGTAGATACTCAAATTTATACAATTTTTGTTGGCTCATTAACAAAATGAACATAAATTCTGCATATAAAATTAAGTATGTAAGTGAACATTTAGAGTGAGAAAAGAAATCATAGCAAATTCCACAAACATCATTTAACAGTTAGAAAAAAATAAAATTTTTTTATTAGGTATGCATGTAACAAAACTTCATACTACTTTATTTTCCTTTCCTTTTGCATTCACACACTTTATCTCTTTAAAAGACATTATTATTTTCTATAGGCAGAAGATAAAAAGAATTAAATATTCCCAGAAAATTGGCATTTAACCTTTTTATAATTATTGTTATTAGAAAAACTTTTTTCTGCATCACAACTCATTATTTCTAATGTCATATAAATTTTTTGATCAATTTTAAAATTTAAGAAAGCATTGATTAATTCTATTTTACATGCATGTTACAAGATTTAGAAGAATTGACTAGGGACTAGCTGTTGGTTGAATGCATTTCAGGCCTTGCTTTCTCCTTTATTATCTACATTCTTCCAGTGCCAGGTGCTAGAGGACAAGTTCCCTTACCTTGCAAAACAAGCTCTTGCTTTTTATCTTCATATCATGATATTGGATGAGTAAGCACAGGAGGCAGAATCCTGAAATATAACCCTCCACTAAGGTAGTAATATGTCAACTCCACATGCAAATTATTCCACTAAACCTAAACCAGCACCTCCCCAACTCAGCTTAACTTTCCTGGATCTGAAAAGTGCTCCATCTACTCCAATTCACTTCACATTAGTAAAAGCTGATGAAGGGGTAATCAATATGGAAACAGATAGGTGCCTTAAGTGATTTTGAATAAATGTCTTATTTTTGCATGTTTATAAAAAGATAAAAGCATGTGCAGGGATTGCTAGGACACCTCTCAAGGCTTGGAATGAGCTTTGTTAATGTAGCATTCCTAACTCTGAGTGTTATAGCTTCATAGTAAATCTAGCTCTGGTTTTAGGTTCTGCTCTTTTAAGAGGTTTACTTTTGTTGGGTTGATTAATAACCACATTAAATGTAGTCTTATATTAATGACCTGCAGCCATACCACGGTAGCATCTGATCCCATCAGATCTTAGAAGCTAAGCAGGATCAGTCCTGTTTAATACTTGGATGGGAGACCGCCTGGGAACACCACCATCCTGGACAGATCTACTCCCAAAATACAATTAAGCCATTGAAAACCCTATGAATAGCAGAGAAGCATGACAATAGTGTTTTGTCTGTTGTACATAAGGTCGCTATGAGTTAGATACCAACTCAACAGCACCTAACAACAATAACAAAATTGTACGTATAGGAATATATGCACTTTCTATCCTATGGAGTTGTCAAATATCCCTGGAACACTATTTTGCACTCCGAGATACGCCTAAACTTCATTTTAAGAAGCATCGGACAAGTATACTATTCTTGTTCATTTATTATATTGATCTTGTATATTTGAAACTATAATAAAAAGGCAAGTGTGATATGAACTTAGTGTGTTATAAATGACTATTGAAATTTAGAGGAGGGTTGGGCTGATTAAGGAAACTAATAGTGGAGTTGACCAAAAAAGCGAATCTCAAAGGGTGAGTCAGATTTAACAATAACACATATTTTACCTAATTTTGATAAGTGCTTTTATGATGTTTCCTAGAAACCCCATGACTATTTTTTTCCCCTTGTAGGGAACTTCTATCTGGAAATAAATTCTGAATAAGAGATGAAGACCAAGAGAGAAATAAAAACACTTATATCTCAAAGTATGCAAAAACAAAACAAAACAAAAACCACGTAATTTTAAAGTGACTCTCCCTTGAATGTAAAGGTGAAGACTAGCATTCAGGACTGGAAATGCTGGAAAGGAGAAATGTCTATACACACATCTATCACATTTTATAATTTTCACGATCAAAGAGTATTTCTGGAGGAGGAAAGATATCTAGCAATGCTAGGAGTGAGTAGAGAGACTCCCCTCGTCTAAGCCTGAAGTGTGCTTTAGCCAAAGGTGTCTTCAGTGCCTGAGCCAGAGTCATGTCTGGGAAACACCTGGCATGGCCTATCTAAAGGTAACTTCTAGGAAATTCATTATAACATGTATTAGCGAGTTAAGAAATGATCATTATGGGGATTGACCCTAAAATGTGCAGTGTACCATGAATTTTAGTTTTAGTTATTTTTATTTTACACATTGGTTAATGTTGCTGTCTATCAATCAACTATTTTAAACCAAAGAACATGTGGTTGTGGAGAGATAGGCCTTCCAGGAATATCTCCATCTACTGAATGCCTACAAATGGCTAAAAGCTTTAAATATATATCTTTCTACATAAAAACTACATAAAGAAATTCAGGTTAAAAAATTAAGTATCTTATTTAGTGTCAAAAAGCTCGTAAGGGGCAAGAACAGAAGAAGAACACAGATCTATCCATTCTAAATCTCATTTTCTTGTACACGGCTGATCCAAAAATCAGATTTATTTTTTTTCTAGGTGATGAAAAGGGGCTCTGGCCAACCAAAATGTCATTTCTTTCTTCTCCTTTACTACTTTAAATAAAGTGGACTGAAAGCCCCAGGCAACTCATATATGAAAGTTACATTAAGCCATAACCATATTTAATCATGATAAATATGGGTAATATATTTCCTGGATATTGTCTCATTTATTTAGTGTTTATTAACCATCCTTCAATCTAGCAATTAGAACCTGGGAAGCTAAAAGCCTTAATATTATTGGCTTTCCTGAGTCATTTTCAGCATGCATCTGTAGTATACAGTTCAGGATCTAGCCCGAAATGGAAACCATTCACGTACCAATGTGAAATTTTATACCGACAAACCTTGAAATAAATGCAAGTGCTGAATTATTGAAAGGCTCCAAGATTGAAAAAAGGCAATTCCAATGACTTCTAAAGTTCAAACTTTAAGTATTTTACAGATTTGTTTTTTTTTTTTAATGATTACTAAAAAAGGAAGCTTGGCAGAAAGTTTTACCCCATTTCAGGAGACTTGTCTGTAATATTTAATGGATTAAGATGAGAGAATATAGGCTTGTGTTAAGGGTAAAGGATTATAATTCATATTTATGAATATATTTGAAATAAAACTGTTTGATAATAATTTCCTATAATAATTTCCTATAATAATTTCCTATAAACCCACTTTTTAATTTCTTATTTTTTTGCAGTACCAAGGGGTTGAACCCAGGGCCTTGCACAAGCTAGGCAAGTGATTCACCATTCAGCTGCACTATTTGCCCCTTTTTAATTTTTGGAACACAGTCTTTCTAGAGAGTGCAGGCTGCTTATGCCCTGGAATCCACCATCCACTTGCCTCTGCCTACTGAGTTGCTGGGCCTGGCATTTAGCTTAGTTGGTAGAGTGCTTGCTCTGCATGCTCTGAGGCCCTGGGTTTTGTCCCTTTTGTTTTTTTGTTAGGTGCCGTCGAGTCAGTATCCTACTCATAGCGACCCTCATAGGGTTTTCAATGGCTGAGTGCTTCGGGATTGCCTTGGGAGTGGATTGCCAGGTCCTTCTCCCATTTTTGTGGTGCTGGGAATTGAACTCGGGGCCTCAGAGACTGCAGCGCAGCGCTCTACCCACTGAGCTAAATCCCAGCCCGGTTTTGTCCCTAGCACACCCAAAATGGGAGAATGACCTGGCAGCCCAGTCCTGAAATAATCCCAAAACAATCAGCCATTGAAAACCTTATGAATAACAGAGAAGCAGTGACATAGCACTGGGTGTGGCGCAGTGTTGGGAGTGTTTCAGTTTGTTGTACATAGGGTCACTATGGACATTGCTTGAAGGCACGTAACAACACTGAGTTGCTGAGATTATTGGCGTGAGCTACAGTGCATGGCTTTAAGCCCACATATTACTAATACTTGTTATGATTTCTAAAATGATTTTATATTTGTTTTCAACTTGAATATTGTGATATCTTAAGGTTTTATTTGTGTAAAATATTTTCCTAAACACTTGGGTATATAGTTAATTATATTCACATGAAATGTTTAGTTTTTAAAGAAAAATAAAACTATATTCTTCTAATTATTAAAATCAACAAATTTCCATTAACCAGCATGGGGAACTTTGATTAATATTTTTCTTTTTATTTGAACGTTAATAATTTTATACATGCAATAATATTACTAGCTCATGTTGTTATTGTTGTTAATAGCTACTATTAATAAATCATCCTCAGAATATTGCAATAATTATGTGTTTACTCATAAAAAATGATATTTCAAGAGAATGTTGACACCATCTTGGGAGGATAAGGTTTTCTGAAGGCAAATGAAAAAATAGTATAATGTCTATTTTTATATTCCTATGTAAAATATTTTAGCTAGTTAATATGTTAAATTTTAAAATATTTTATTTAAGAACAGAGATAAAGGCAATTAATATAAAAGTGGAATCATATCTTATAAGCAAGTAAATATCTGTTTTTCCTTGTATCAATTGGAATGGTTTGCAAGGACCCAATTCATTATTGTTAAGCATTTTCTGAGTTCCTTTATGACCAGATTATGACAAGGAATTAAGACATAAGATTTATCTGCAGGCCCATTTCTTTTCATTTTCTCATTTTTCTGATAGAAATCAAATTAGATTAAAGACATTTCATAGTGGGACACTTGTGACAATGTTTTATGAATTTGAAAGGAAGAATTAGGAATGTCTTTCAAAATGACTTTTGAGTCTTTATTTTTTCACCTTGAAGTTCTTAGAGAAATTTAACTTTATACCTATAGGATTTCCTAAACTTCACCAATCTATGAATTCTTGTGCCTCTAGAATTTCAGTAACTTGAGTGTAACAGGTTGGTTATTATTTTTCTTTATTGATATTTTATTTTCCATATTTAAAGAAAAAATTGGACTATTCTCAAGTGCATAGCTCGACACGTATCATCTAAATAACTAAGAAACACTATTGATCCTTTCACCATGAAGAATTTTGCATTTGGTTTTTATATGTCATTTTATAAAATCATGTTATAATTTTAATTGAAAATGATATAAGTCAAGCTGAGTTTTCTTTTAAAAATCTGTGACATAAGATTTTTCATAGATAACAGAAGACCTAAGATGCTTTATTTTAGTTGTATTTCTAAGTTCAGAATTGCAGTATCTTTCACGGTTCAATTCTCTAGATAAATTCCTTAATTTATCTTTTATTTCCATTGTTTTCATTTTTCTAGAACATATTAATCACAATCAATTTAATTTTTTTTTTGCATTAACTAGATTACTTGTGGATCTGTTTTTAGTGTCTGTTGTTTTCAGCCATGTGGTCTTGACTTTTGGCACAACTAGTTATGCTTGATTTGATGCTGCATATTGTATATAAAATATTGTAAAGATTCCGGGCCATGGCGTATCTGGACAGGATATACCCTTCCATTAATCAAAGAGAGTTGTCCCTTAAACCATCAATGGTGCAAACAGGAAAGGCTAAAACTCCAGAGAAAGAAGCAGCTTAAAAAGACAAGTTTAGTGCTATAGCTATTTCGGTCCTGAGGCATTTGCCAATAAAAGTAGGGAGAATTCTCAGGTGACTCTCAGTGACCATTGCCTTGTACAATTTCTCCTTAAATGCTGGGGGGGTTTGAATGTTTCAGATATTCCTGTAGATAGGTTTTGTGTATGGCACAGCTACCTGTAAGGAGAGATTATTTTTGATGAACCTGATCTAGCCAGATGAGCCCTTAAAAGGGAATGGTAAGACAGTCTGTTTTTAGTTCATTCCTCTCCAATTTTCATTGAGAGTCCAGTGAATTTTCTTGGAACTTAGTTCTGTCTTTCTAATCTGCTGAAAAATATGGTTTTCCTTTTAGACACTTTTCACTTATGTTTGAGTGCATACAGAAAGTGGCTGGATTCTTGAGACTCTTTGAAGTCTCCACAAAAGCGTTTTCTGGTTTCTCTGTGCCATGGCTCTTAATTAGTGTAAACTTAGTTTCTTAGACTTCTGTCTTTGTGTGCACAACAAATTTCAACAAATGTGGTGGTTTAAAGCAACATTTATTTCTGTGTTTTGGATATCTGGTGATGATGGCATAACTGTGTTCTTCGCTCATGATTTCACAAGACTGAAATCTTACTTTCAGTTAAATAAGTCAGCTATGTTATATACTTATGTGGAGGTCATACTAAGGAAGAATCTGTTTACAAGCTCACCTAGGTTATTGGCAGAATCTAGGTCCTTGCAGTTGTAGGGCTGAGGTCCTTTTCTTTCCACTGTGTATTGGTAAGGGGCTATTCTTAGGTCCCAGAAGCTTCTGCTGTTCAAAGTCACATAGCCCCTCTGCAGCTACAAATCAATAATGGAGAATTCCCCTGCTCCCTTTCACACCTGGAATCTCCTTCACCAGGAATAGTCCAGTCTCTTTTAAGGGCTCACCTGGCTAGATCAGGTCCCTAAAAAAGAATCCCTCTTTACATGTAACTGTGCAATATACAAAACCTATCTATAGGAATATTTATCACATTTAAAGTCCCTCCAACATTCAAGGAGAAGTTGTACAAGGCAATGGTCATTGAGAGTCATTTGAGAATTCTCCCTACTTTTATTGGCAAATGCCTTAGGGAAGAAATGGCTATAGAACTAAATTTGTCTTTTCAAACTGCTGCTTTCTCTGGTGTTGTAGCCTCTCCTGTTTACATTGCTTAAAACATCCTCCTGAGCTTTCACTTTTATTCAACTTGTCTATTCTAAGTGGAGTACTAGTCTATTTATAAGTTACTTGAACACCGACTACAACGTAGACATATTTATTAAAATTTAAAAACCCTTGAGTGGCAAATTTAATGATTTAATTCTATGTATTATCTTACAGATCACTAGAGAAAAATGATTTTACAAACACATCTCTTGATTACTTGGCTTGGTAATCTGCTCTGTAAAAGTCATCATATTAGAATGTTGGTTTTGCTAGACATGGTTGTGTGTGGGATCCAAAGACTTAGTAAAGAGAGAGTCTTAAAGTGAGATGCTAGTATAAGTAAGAATTTAGCCCCAGGACAATGGCAATAACCAAGACAAGAGGAAGGACAATCACTAGGAACATGGAATAATGGAGATCTCTTTCAGACTTGAGGATCAATTTGGTGATTATCATTATTATTATTACTTTTTAATGCCATTTTAAAACTCTTAGAATAGTCAGCCCCAAAATGTCAGAATAGTGATAAATAAAAGAAGAAGTTGAAGTTCATAATTCGTAGTGCAAGTGAGCCAAAAAGACCCACAACTTGTTAGAATAATAAGCGTGCACTGATCAGAATTGAATAGCAGTAAGCACCAGAAAGACTGATGGAAACAAATGGATTTGTGGTTGTTGTTGTTGTTCGGTACTGTCGAGTCAGTATCTGACTCATAGCAACCCTCATAGGGTTTTCAATGGCTGACTGTTTTGGGATTGCCTTGGGAGTGGATTGCAGGCCCTTCTCCCATTTTTGCGGTGCTGGGAATTGAACTCAGGTCCTCAGAAACTGCAGTGCAGTGCTCTACCAACTGAGCTAAATCCCAGCCTGGATTTGTGGTAGTCGTAAACATATATGTTCCAGATGAGTGGTGTATGAATTTAAAGGTAGGTTAAGGATGACCCAGAAGGCTGCAAATGTGGGGGTCATATACTGGAGTTCATTTTGTTCTTCCTTTCTTATTAATTTCTTTTGTGAGTGAACAGTTTTTGAAAGAATATGCTTTGATTTCTAATCTTCTGTGTATCTGCCACAGGTTTTGTCTTTTGTGGTGACCATGGGTTTTACATAGACACATATAGTTTTAACTCTCTATTTTAGGCTGTTAAAAGCTTAATTTCAATAACATATTAAACTCTGCACTTTTATTTCCTGGTATCCCACATTTCATGTTAGTGTCACCATTTGCATCTCTTTGTATCGTGGATCCATTAACAAATTATTGTAAATATAGTTATTTTTAATATTTTTTCTTTTAGCTTTTATACTAGAGTTAAAAGTGATTTACATACCACCAATGCTATTGAAGTATTCTGACTTTCACAACATACTTATCTTTATCAGTGAGTTTTCTACCTGCATATGTTTTTGTGTTACTTTTTAACAACTTTTATTTCAACTTGAAGAACTCTCTTTATGTTTCCTACCAGGCAGGTGTAGTTGTTGTTGTTGTTAGGTGCCATGGAATCCAGTCCAACTCATAGTGACCCTGTGTACACCAGATCGAAGCACTTCGAGATTCTGTGCCAGGCACACGAACTTATTTATAGTTAAGCCCACAGTTGCAGACTCTGTGTCAATCCATCTGGTGGAGGGTTTTTCCTTTTTACGTTGACCTGCCACTCTCCCAAACATGATGTCTTTCTCCAGATATTGCTCTCTCCTGACTACATGTCCAAAATATATAAGATGCAGTCTGGCCATTCTTGCTTCCAAGGAGCACTCTGGTTTCACTTCTAGGACAGATCTGTTGGTTCTTTTAGCAGGTATGTTGTTGTTTTTGTTGTTGTTGTTGTTGTTGTTAGGTGCTGTCTAGTCGGTATCCAACTCATAGTGACCTTACGTATAACAGGTGAAACATTATTGTCAGTGCTTCCCTACTATTCATGGGGTTTTCAATGGCTGATTGATTTTTGGGAGGGGGTTGCTGGATCCTTCCCCTAAAAGACTTATTTTCTGGGCGTAGTAGTGTGGTTTGACAGTTTTTTCTCTTAGTACTTTAAATATATTATTCTACTATCTTGCAGTCCTTAAGGTTTTCCTTAGAAATTGCTATCATTTGCCTAACAGTCCCCCAAAGATCCATATGTAAAGATTTGGCCCCTAGGATGAGAATATTGGGAGATGCTATGGCACTTGAAGAGGCGGGGCCTATTGTTAGGTCCTCAAGTCATTGGAGGCATGGCATCTGTACCAGCTAGTGTGTTGCTGTGACAGAGAAGCCAATTGAATCAAACTTGTGGGAGGAAATATTTTTGGAGGCTCACAGAAGATCACAGTCCATAATGGTGGTGGGTCAGGCATGGCAACAGCAGGCTGCAGGCCTATGTCATATGACCTCATGGCATGGCATTTCAGAAGCAGGGAGTAGAAAGTGACCAAAATTGAGTCTTCCGGTAAAAACATCTGAAGGCCTGCCCCTGGGGAGCTGTTTCAACAAAGCTAGCGTCCCACCTCCCAGAGTTACCATAGCCTCCACAAACAGCACCATCAATTGGGGACCAAATATTTAAACTTACAACCCTTGGGTGACATATAGATTCAAATCATGACAGCATGCAAGAGAGTTTTGGGGGCCTCAGTTTCTCTCTATCTCTGTCTCTGTCTCTCCACTGCCTTGTTTGAGACATATTTGCTTTGGCAAAAGCTCCTGACATCCTAAGTTGCCTTTACCAGAGAACTAACCTGATGGGGTCACCTCAACTTGGACTTGAAGCTTCAGAACCCCAAGCAAGAGTAAACTTCCTTTTAATTCATCAGTAGCCTATGTTTGATACTTTGTTGTAGAGATGCAAATTTGACCATTACAGAAATCTTATAATTTTGCAGGAGTTTTCCTTGTAAGTGGCAAGTTGCTTTTCTCTTACTGCTTTCAAAAATCTCCCTCTGACTTTGGCAATTTGATTATAATGTTTCTCAATGAAGAAATCTTTATGCTGCACTCATTTGAAGAGCTTTGGGCTTTATAAGGCTGGATGTTTATTTCTTTCTCCAGATTTGGAATTTTCTGCTATTATTAATGTAAATAAGTATACTTCTCTTATTTCTCTGTTTTTGGGATTCCATTAATGCATATATTGGTTCACTTGATAGTGTTTCATGAGTCTCATGGGCTTTTTCCTCTCTCTCTCTCTCTCTCTCTCTCTCTCTCTTTTCTTTCTGGATAATTTCAAACAATCTGTCACTGATTTTGCTGCTTCTGTTCTGTTTGAGACTTCTGTTGCAACTCTCTATTGAATTTTTCATTTCAACTGTATTCTTCAGCTTCAGATTTTCTTTTTGTTTCTTTTAAAATGGTTTCTATCTCTTTGTTGAACTTCTAATTTTGCTTATGTTTGCTTCTTTCATTTATTTATTTTTTGTTCTTATTTATTTATTATCTGTCTGTGTTTGTTGTAGCTTGCTAAACTTCCTTTTTTCAGTACTGGGAGTTGAATGCAGAGTCTCACACATGCTTTGCAACTGCTTTACAACTGAAGTTGTTCAGGCTGCCTCAGGCCTGGAACTTGTGGTTCTCTTGCCTCCCACTCCTGAGTTGCTGGGATAGGAATGAGCCTCCACTCTTGGCAACTTACTGAACTTCTTAAAGATGATTATGTTAAATTCTTTGTCAGACAATTCATATATCTCCATTGTTTTGGAATCAGTCACTCCAACCTTATTTTGTTCCTTTGGTGATATCATATTTACTGGACTCTTCATATTCCTTGAAGCTGTTTGTTGCTGTCTTCACATTTGAAGAGGAAACTTTTGTAGTCATTACTGACTATCTTTGGCAGATAAAGACATTCACTAGTGAAACTTTCTAGAGATTCTGGGAGTCACTGAGGTCTTTTGTAGTGGTGTGTACATTGCACTCATCTTGTTGCCTCTATGGAACGAGCCTGTAATTGTGAGCCTTCTCTTGGTCTTAAAACTCCAGGCCTGGTGTTGAGAATCCCTTTATTTTTCCCTGGATGTTATAGTTTAATTATAAAAATGTCACACTCCATATGTTTGAGCTTTTTGTCCCCTGTTGGTGCTGTCCTGGGAGGTGTGTGGAACTTTGGGTGGTGAGAACTACCTTTGCAGAAGTGGGTAACTGGGGACTGGTCTTTTGGACATTTTACTGTGACCTCTGGTTTCTGTCACTCTCTTTCTGTACTCCTATCTCCTGACCCACTATGACATCAGGATCTCTATCACAGACCCACCATGCCCTGCAGCCATGCTTTCTTGGCTCTATGGAAGGAAAACCTCTAACTGCAAGTCCCAAATGAATCATTTCCTCCCATAGGTTTAGTCTGGTTGGTTTCTCTTCCACACTGATGAACCAGCTGACTAACACATTGGGGCAGTTTCTCAAAGTATTCAAGCTATTGCATCTTCTTCCAAACCAGTAGAATTGAGCCAGTGTCTAAAATTCTCATCTGCTTCTGATGTCTTTGTGCCATCTTCAGGTATTGTATGATCTGTTCATGAGGATGTTCAGGGTGCCCTTCACAGGGAAACATGCAGAGTGGTGATCACATGCACCAGTGAGTTGGAGAAGTCCTTAGGTAAATAATTTGGAGGGGTTTGCGGGTGGATCTCTTGGTGATGTGGATGAGCCAGTTATCAGAATCTACAGCTGTTGAAACTGTGCCCTGGTTGCTGTGTGCTCATTCTCCTTCTCCCTGTTTTATCCCCAGAATAAGCATTGCCTTATCTTCTTACTGATTTGGGTAGAGTGATACAGAAATAAGTCTTCTGGGCAGCACCTTGCATGTCTAAGGAAGCCTGGTACTCACTTCACTCTCACTTTTCCTTGTCGAAGAAATCATGGGCTGAGGGAACCTCTTTTATCACCAGGCTGTGCTTCCTGAGGGAAGGGGTAACACAGGTAAGATGGTAAAGTGAACCTGCTGAGTTTACTCTCTTCAGTGAGTTTACTCTTGAATTGTTTTTTCCACCACAGTCATGGAACCTCAGTTAGACTTCATGCCTTTCACAAAGTTATTCTCATTTGTGGGAGGTTGCCAAAATAGGTGTTTTGTGGGAGCAAAAGAAGTGGAGACTCTATTCAACATCTTGTCTCTTCTTGAACTTTAAATATCATTTATGGATGTAACTTTGCTGGAAGATATTCCAAACAGAAGCTTTTCAACTTTGACATTCTCAATCCCACTTATCCAAATTTTATGCCACTAAATCTTCATAATTCAATCTTCCAAGTATTTTCAAATTACTTCCCCTTGTCTATTCACATCTTGACTTCCTACATCAAACACTATGAACTTTTCTACTTTTGCTTAATTAATTTTATACATTTTACCAAGTCACAGCCACTTACAATCTTTGAAATACCAATTTAAAATCCACTTGTGGCATGAAGTTATTCTTAATCCCACAGATAACATAAGCATAAATTCTCTCCCTTTCCAATGAAACACTTTACAGAGCTCTGTAGGACATTTGGGATTATAGTGGACAAATTATCAGATTTTCACATTATCTTGTGTTTTCCTTATCTTTTCATCCTTATATAAAGTATATTGCCTTTTATTTGGAAGACACTCAATAAAAGATTGTTGAATTGAATGACTACTTATGGCTCCTGTTTTACTGTTTCATATTATTTCACTTACACTGTCCTTATCAACAGCAAAATATTTCTAAGAGAATTTTTAAAAGTATTCTTCGGGTTAAAAAGAAGTTTTGTTTATACTTTGGACATTAATAATTTTTTCAGTTGTGTAAGGTGTAATTGAAGACAATTTTATCAGGCACCTACACTGATGTATTAAAATGCCACTCTAAATATGTTAGTCCTTTGCATTTTAAAGATTTTATCTTTATATTCTTTGATTATGAAAAGAATACTTTAAACTTTTATTTAAATTAAACTAATATTTTTATAATACCTTAGAAATAGAATTGTGCACATAAATATTTCACTGTTTGTTTATTACTTTTATCACCTTTTTTGAGTATGAGAGGCAGGTATCTTATCAAAATATTTTCCAGAGTAGAAAATCGAGAGTCTATTGTACTTTGAGTCATGTAAATGGTCATTATGTTATCTCAGAAATAAGAAAGATTTAGGGCCATATGTTTACAAATTAGGAAAATTATAGAGAAATAATTTGATTCGTCAGTCCTATGTTGAAAGCAACAGGATGCTCTGGATGGCATTCTAAAAACAGGCCACCCCAAAGTCTTCAGGGTGCAGTGAAATTCTATGGACAGTCCCATTGGACAGTTGTGAATTTGACTCACTCCTATGAATGAAGTATCATTCTAAATGAAGAATCACAGCCATCACCTATTGAATATGTGGTACCCCTGATAAAAGTATATTATAAATGTTATGATTCTTAGAACTCCAGGCCTCATCTTATGCAAATGAAATGTATGATATTTCTGATTTTTAAATCCTATAACACTTTTCATTCTCTCTTTTTGTCAATCTTTTTTCCTTATAATGTCTTAGAGACTGTCTTTGTCTAAAGTTAATGCCTCAGAATACACTTGAATTAATAATAAATGAAAAAATGATAACTATTTCTTGTCAATATCACTCAATCTGTTTCTCTACTTGTCTTTATTTTCCAATCTCTACTTTTATTACATAGGTAATATTACCATCTTATAAAAGGTCTTGTCCTGCTCCCTGTACATATGTGCTCCTTTCTCTCTACCTGTGCTATGATTCTCCATCATGAAATTCTGACAAATAATTGCTAAAAAGTGTTGGGGAAAGAGGATAGTCTCATTATTTAATGAGGTAAAAATTAAAAACTTGAAAATTTTGTTGTTATTAGTGCCATCCAGTCAGTTCTGATTCATAGTGACCCTTATAGGGTTCTGAGTGGCTGATTGTTTCACAGATTGCTTCAAGAGTGGATTGCCCCATCCTTTGCCAGTTTTTGTGGTGCTGGAGATCGAACCCAGAGCCTCAGAGAGCGCAGAACAGCAGTCTACCAACTGAGCTAAACCTCAGCCCCTTGGAAAATTACAAGCTAAAATTTTTATGCTTTCACTCGTTTATTCTGGTCAATCTTCATAGATACTTTTGGAAGCAAATCCAACATTTAAATAAAACTTTCAGACAATCCTTTTATTGACTCCTTTTCTTTCGATTCCTTTACTGGGGGTAAGGAATGTGAAAAGGGCTTGGCAAATGCTGTGTAATTTATCTTGAAAAACTCCAGAAACACTGCCAAGCATATTCATATGGGGATCATCACAGTTCTACTTCACTAATGATATTTGAGGGAGAGACCATACCATTTATTTCTCATACTTTCTACATGTCTGCTGTCAGTAGCTTGAAAAGGGAGTTTTGTTGGTTTACTTTTGTTGTTGTTGTTGTTGTTAGGTGCCGTCGAGTCGGTATCCGACTCATAGCGACCCTCTGTACAACAGGGGAAACACTATTGTCAGTGCTTCTCTGCTGTTCATTGGGTTTTCGATGGCAGATTGATTTTTGGGAGGGGGTTGCCAGGTCCTTCTCCCAAGCCTATAGCTTCTGGTGTTCCCAGGTGGTCTCCCATCCAGGTACTAACCAGGCCTGGCCCTGCTTAGCTTCCGAGATCTGACAGGATCGGATGCCACAGGGCTATGGCTGCAGGCCTGGTTTACTTTACAATAATATTAATAATTGTTTGCCATGAAAATATTTTCTTCTTTGCCAAAAGCAAAGCAAATGGGTAACCAATTCTAAGTTCCTGTTAGCATTCACCCACAACATTTGGTTTTGGCTGCAGAGAGATGGGAGGAAGCCCTTAATTATCCATGCAAACTGATGTTGTGTAGGTGGTTCCTCTGGCTTGGGCAAGAGATGGATTTGAGGATTGCTGCATTAATACAAAACAACTGGAATGCCTCCTTTGGGGCCTTGGCCCTGCAACCATGGTGATTGAGTGGTTCAGAAGTAACAAGTTAGCTAGGTCTATCATAATGTATCAACCTTCCTCCTTGGAGGGAGGGGAGGAAGGGTCCCAAGACTCCCAGGTTAGAGAGCAGAGCACAACAGAACAGAAGGAAGCAAAAGGGAGCAGAAAAGTCCTACAGCTGCCTGTGAGGCTGCCAGGGAGTTACACACCACTCAGGCAGTTGAACCCACTTGGAAGGAAGAGAAGATCACTTTCATGAGCAAGCCCATTTGGGCAGGAGAGAAGACCACTCTTGAAAAGAAGCCTTCTTGGGAGGTTGTTAAAAGTTGTGCAATTTTGAGCCATTTTGGTGAGACTTTCCTGGAGGAGAGGATTTCTCCCTTCCGTGTAACTGTACATCAAGGATTTTTTTAAATTGTTTTGGACTGAATTTGACTATGAGTAAGTGAGATCTTGGAGAAGTGCATAAAAGCAGAGAAACAATGTAGTTTCTATTGAAATACAAATGTAAGAATGGTCATTTTATTTACCATTGTTACTGGATTGAGGTCTGTGCTGCTTGCCACTTGAAAGCCAATACTTGGGAGCCAAGATTTGGTGGGAAGCAAATCAGTTTTATCCAAGGCCTAGTCCTGAGAAGATGAGGGAGTTCACATCACCAATGCACCATCTTAGGGAAATGAGGAGCACAAAAGGCTTTTAAAGATAGGGAAAGATGGTGCAGGGTAGGAAGGCTGTGTGCTAAGTAGGATCTTTATCCTCCAGGGCTTGTGGCTCCTTTTTTCTTCTTCTTTGCTGGCTTGATCATTACAATTGACCTTAGTATCCTGGGACTATTTCCTGTAGTTCTTTAGACAGATTTTTCTGTAAGTTAAACCTCACAGCAATTTATGTGTGATGTATTGGTTAGTTGATACACAGAACTAAAGAGAAAGAAGGAATGTTAAACATTCTCATGTTTGCTCAAAGTCATCAAATGTTCTGGAGTTTGTAAATCTAAAGAAAGATTATTTGGCAGTTAATATTTTAATTATTTAGGTGTAGCTTCTCTTTATAATTTAGCATATTTGGCAAAAGAGGAGGACATAACCTTCCAAAAGGCATAAGGTGAGGACATCACCTTGCAGAAGACAAGTAGCAAAGGAATGTCCACTGCTATACCATAGTAATTTTTTTCCAGCATGCTCCAGCAAGAGCAGCATGCGAATAAATTCTAAGAAACATTGAAGAGATCTATACTTTCTTTTTAAAATTGAAGAGTGGTTGAATTATGAAAACTAAAATGGATCTAAGGTTAATATTCATTGAATATTAAATGAAATAGAAACATAACATTTATGAACCTACAAGGACTCTGAAAAATTCTCCAGTTTGCTAATCTGGGCTTTACAACACTTAGCTATCACCCAGTTTCTTCATATACCTAAAATAAATGTTTATAGCAAGCTTTTGGTTTCAAATTTTAAAGGTGAGTGAATATTAAGCACTTATATATGTAAATACACGGGGCTGTATAGCTCAGTGGGTAGAGCGCTGCGCTGCAGTCTCTGAGGCCCTGAGTTCAATTCCCAGGACTGCAAAAATGGGAGAAGGGCCTGGCAATCCACTCCCAAGGCAATCCCGAAGCACTCAGCCATTGAAAACCCTATGAGGGTCGCTATGAGTCAGATACCAACTCGAGGGCACCTAACAACAACAATATGTAAATACACTGACCACAGCAGAAGTTTATACTTTAAAATTAGTACACATACTGCTTAACCTACAGGGTTATATCCTGATAAACCCATGCTAAGTTGTACTATCATAAGTTGAAAATGCATTTAAAGCATCTCACCCAAAGAACATGTTAGCTTAGCAACAGAGTACACTGAAGACTATCAGTTGTTTACCTTCCTGATCTGGTGGCAGATTGGGAGTTTACTGCCTCTCCCCAGCATGGCAAGAGAGAATATTGTATAGCATTATCACTAGGCCAGGAAAAGATCAAAATTCAAAGTTCAACCTATATTTTCTACTGAATGCATATCACTTTTACACCCCTGTAAAGGTGAAAATTCTTAAGACAAAACATTGTTAAGTCAGAGGCTGTGTTTTAATATAATGTTTTAGTCCTAAAAACTAGCACTGAAATAAAAGAAATATTAAGAGGCTACAGAAATTTCTTTGCGTTGGCCACTATAGGTCCCAGTTAGTTTTCAGCCACCTTCCCTGCAAATGACTCCTTGTGAAATGGCATTCAGTATTCACACATTTTATTCTTCCCCTTCCCACTCTGAGGAGGCTGCTTCACCATCTTGAGTGGGAAGCCCGTTTCCCCAGGGCAGTCAATCTGTTCTTAACCAGTAATACTTCTTGTCAAAGTTTTTTTTTCCTCGTGCCCTTATTCTTACCTTTCCGCTCAGTGAACTAGAGGACAGGGTTATTTTTACTTTTGTATTGCATTTTACAGGGTTTTTTTTTCCCTACTTGAAGGTTGAACCTATGGCCTCAAACTTCTGATCCTCTTGCTTCTACCTCCTGAGTCACTAGGAAACATTTTCTTTTTTTTTTCTCCCTTTATTGGTAAATATTGGTGGGATACAGAGTAATACAGCATTGGATTTTTCCTTTATGAAACTATTGTATCACTTTTGGTTACACTTTTATCAGCTTCAAGTTTTGTAGAAACTTTTGACTAATATGTAGTAAAACTCATGCATATTTGAGTTATAGTCCCCTCTTTTTCTCAGATACTCATGAAGTTGCATTGTTTACACTGAGATTATCCTCTGAGGTTGTCAAAGATAGCTGCCAAAAATGTCTGAAAAACACTTTCTGATGAAAACTGCTCTCCCTGCATTTTTTCCTCTATTCCTCGCTTTGACTTTATTGTTGTTAGGTGCCATGGAGTTGGTGTCCAACTCATAGCAACCCTATGTACAACAGGGGAAACACTATTGTCACTGTTTCTCTGCTATTCATAGGGTTTTCAATGGCTGATTGCTTTTTGGGAGTGGGCTGCCAGGTCCTTCTCCCAAACCTAAAGTACCTGGTGTTCCCATGCATCTCCCATTCAAGTACTAACCAGGCCAGACCCTGCTTAGCTTCCAAGATCTGAGGAGATTGGACATCACAGTGGTACAGCTGCAGGCTGACTTTATTAGGTAGTATTAATTTTTCCCTAGTTCAGTTATAAAAAAGTTGCTAAAAGGGTGATGTTTCTGATCAAATGTAATATAATAATAAATGAAGGATGAAAGATAAAAAAGTTTACTATAATTACAAAACTCCTCCTTATCATGGTCTGAGCTCATCTGTTAACTTGATTTATTAACTTAGTTTTTTTAGGTTCTGCCAAGTTGGATCTGACTTGTGGTAACCCTTTGTACAACAGAAGGAAACACTACCCATCACTATGCTGGGCACATGACGTTTTTGTGTTTGAGCCATTGTTGCAGTCACCATGGTTTTTCTTTTTTCCTTTTATCTCATTTGGAGTCCTGCTACATCAGCAAAAGGAACTCCCAGAGGTTTTACTCTATTCCTTTCATTAAGGCCAACTCTACTTTGAGGAAGCAACTCGTCTCCAGTCATTTCTTGAATGCCTTCCAGCCTGTCTGGGAGACTTATTTTCTGGCACCTTATTTGATGGTGCTTCTTGCTATTCACGGGGTTTTCAGTGGTTAATTATTAGGGAAGTGGGCTATGGATTCCTTCTCCCTAGTCTATCCTAGTCTGGAAGCTCAACTGAAACTTATCCACCATAGTGGGCCTACTGGTATCTGAAATACTGGTGGCATAGCTTTCAGAATCACAGCAATGCACAAGGCCCCACAGCCCAAGAAACTGAAAGACACAAGGGGATGAACTTAACTAAGTTCCTTAAATTCCTAATTTTTCAGTTACTGTTTAAGTTAAAAACACATTATATTTCCTTTTCACACAGGTTCAAACTGACTCTAAAATACAATATGCAAACACCTATCAAATGTAAAGTACTTGCACATGATGTTTTTTCAGTCCAACTTTTTTTTTTTAATTTTCTCCACAGAATATACTGTTTCTCTGTCTTAATGATAGATGAAAAAACAAGCTTTCTCATACATATAAAGAAAGGAGTATTAATATTTTGAACTAGAAATCATCATAACAAATAATGTGTAGAGCTCTTTAAAATATTAAGAAATATCTCTTAGAGTTCTTGTCCTGGATTCCTATTCCCTTCAATGTAAAAATGCTTTTATGCCAACCATCACTTATAGGCACTTCCATTAAAAATTTTGAAATAAACAGAATTATTTTCCTGAAAAAACTTTACTCTTCCACGGGACTTGTGGCTAAAGATATAATTATTAATGAGTCTCTCTGTTCAAAACATATTTAGCATGTAATAAAGAAAATACATACACACAAACATATATTTAAAAAATAATAAAGTAAATGCTAAAATCAAGTGCTATGGTAAACAAACAGAGATTCAGTCATCCAAGACTGTGAATTATGGACTTTGCAGAGGAGGAGTAGAAAAGAAACGTAAGAAGATAGGTATTGAAAGAAAAATTAGAGAATATTTTTTTAAAAAGTGATTTTTGACTCGTTTAAAGTGACATTGGACATTGCCAGAAAAGGATGAATGAATGTATGTTTTATGCACTTAATTATTTAATTAGGAATTTTATTATAGACCTATGTACAATGAAAATCTGTTATGATTAGTATCTTAGGTAACTGAAAATTCAGGGGTTTAAAAGTCTCAAGTAAGCCATCAGAAGATGGCTTGTTTGTGTTTAGATGGATATTTGAGGAAAGCCTTTAAAATTCACAGTCTTATGAACTTTGCTATTGAGTACAAAGCTGGCCATTTCCCCAGTCCTAAGCCATCTCTTTTGGCTTTCCTGGCTCTGGGCCTGTTCCAGTGGTGTGGATATACACTGGACAGATGGTTACATCAACCCCTAGTTGATTATATTTTTTTCAGGAATTGACAAATGGTCAGTTTGACCTTGAATTTCTTGAATGTAGACATTACCCTGGGCAGAGAAGATATGTCCATGCTTAAACATTCACTCTTGCATTCATAACTTACTTGTTCTTTCATCTAAAATGGAGCAAGTTCTTTTAGAGAAGAACAATAACGCTCATTTTTACTTATATTTCATGTCACTACACGTTTTTGTTGTGGAAATTTTCATGTGAGAAACAAGCAGCTTTTGATAGTCTACATAGTAGTAGTAAATAAAGGAACATTGCTTTCCCTTCTCTTGCTGTTCGTGGTTTTTTTTTTTTAACATAATCTGTTATTAATTGATACTTATATGTGAGTTTCCCCCAAATTCTACAGGGGACAGCATGTAATCTAGCCTTGGGCAATCAGTGTGTATTGTTTCCTTTGTTCTCATTTGATTGCTAAAAAACGCAAATGTGTTCCTATTGGCTGGAACAATCAAACTCCCCCCACCCCAGCACATTTTCTTGAGGTATTGTTAAAGAGATTCTGCTGTCTTTGGTGCCTTAACATGTAAATTTAAAACTGTTATAGGATGTCATTTTTTGCTACAGGTAGAGACTGCCTGAGAGTAGAAACAGAGATGAGAGGAGACAGAGAGAGAGAGAGAGAGAGAGAGAGAGAGAGAGAGAGAGAGAGAGAGAGAGAGAGAGAGAGAGAGAGGTGGGGAGGCAGAAAGAGAGGGCAATACCTGATGTGGCCAAGTATATCCAGTTTTAACAGCTGTGCTTGGTTCCATTTTGTTTAATTTCAACTGTATTTCAATCACTGGAAAATTCTTGACAAATATGGCACCTAACATCTACTTTAATAATGAAAGCAGGAGAACTAACTCACCTCTTTTTTTTCTTGGTATTAAAAAAAAAAGGTGGCATTATTACTGTTATTTAAGATCTTAGGAAAGGAAATAAAAATAGTGCATTTTTAGTGTTGTTCTCTATGGCTGCATTTTGGATCAAGACAATTTAAAATTAAATTTGGAAAAGTAAAGGAGTACACACTATATTTGCCATGTAATTCTGTAAGGGTTTTCCCATGTTTTTGAACTTTATTAAGTTCTGATCAGTCATTATGATTAATACTAGAATTAGCAGTTAATAAGTGAAGCAGTCAAATATGGAAAAGAGCAGTTGTGCTTTAATAATAAATATAGTTATGCAAATATTGAATGAAATAATACTTCGAAAATTCCTTGGGAATAATGAAAGATAGGAAAAGCCTGAGAATCAAGGGAAATTTTATATATTGCTTTAGCCCTATATGAACAATGCTCATTTCATTTTAGTGGTAGAACGGTGGACGTAGAAAATAGGGGGAAAATGGAGTTCAACAAAAACCTGGTAAATAAAGTAGTAATGAATAAGTAGTAAGATACAGTAAATAAGTAGTAAAGAAATAGAGGCTTAAGATCATTGTTACAAAGCTCACTGTTGCCACATGGCTGTCTGGGTAAGCAATCCACTCTTCTTTGACTTGCTAAAGTGAATGGATGGAGAAGAGGGATTCCTGCAAAACTGAAGACTGACATGGAGACATGTTTTAAACCATCAGCTACACAAAGGAACAACTGGCTTATAATTCTAGGGAAATATAGAGATTAAAAATGTGATAAAATGCAGCACTAAAGGCATCATTTTGTTAAATGTTTTCTGGGATGTAGTTATATCAGCTTCTGGGAACTTAAAATCTGCTGCTATTCAGATTGTTTCTAAAACTAGAAGTGAAGAAATCTACCCATGTATGAGGAGCCAAACACAAGGGTTAGGAAAGGTATACATGAACCTTACTTGGGGAAAAGAGAAGGTAGCAATTCTCATCATGTTGATAAATAAAAGCAAAAATGTAAATGGAATAATCTTGCTGTAGGGTTCTGCATTACCAGGGCAGAAAATTCACTCAGCATAATTCAACACAGGAATGTGAAATTGGCTCTGCAAACATTTTAGAATCTGGAAGCCATATGATATCTGTTCTAACTATCCAAGTCTGAGCTGTAGTATGAAAATAGTTGTAGGTAATATATAATGAACACGTATGTTTGTTTCTATAAAACTTTATTTACAAAAATGTTACTGTGATCTGTACATATATAAAGTACAGCAGGTAAAAGTAGTCATGAGAGATGTTTCAGGGTAGAAAAGCCAAATGCCCTAATGGGTAGCGTTTGCTCATTGTAAATGTGTGTATAGTAGCACTGTGGCCAATTTCAAACTGTTAATGGTTTAAAAATCAATTTACTTTCTTCCTGAAAATTTAACAATTGGCACCTGTGAGTACACAAAAGACGGTTATAAGACACCCCAGCTAAAACACGTAAAAGAGTTGATGTCTTTAGCCTTTAAGATTCTACATTCTCACAGTGCTTTCCCTCTAAGGATTTCCCTGACTCTGAATCTCATATTTGCTTCCTGGAGTCAGATTCCTAAAATCTCTCTGCATGCAAGCCTTTGCAATTCTTTGGCTTAGGAGTACCTCAACCTCAGGAGTTAAAAACATTTAAGTTTACATGTTTTTAAGTTAGTGGCTTATTTACTATTTCCCTAAGATAAGTTGTAAGATTTGCCCCTATATTATTAATTGTCAATGGGTTCTTCAAGAAAATTAGAAAACTAGTAATCAATAGATAAACTTATATTGCATATATATACTAGAAATTAATATAATGAGGTATTCACAATCAAAGAAAACTTGGTACAAAGTAAAATATATTCAGGGGGAGACCACAGAATGGGCTAAAAGAGAACATAACTATGAAACAAAGAAATGATGAGAAGCAAGCTTGGGCTATTTTGGGGATAGATTAAAAACTCTAGGGCTAACAACTCATTATTAGACTATTTTCATAATGAACCTATTTCCGCCCCTCCCAAATCAACCTCAAAGTGGATATGCACTTGATGCTCAATGAGATTAGAAATAAAACAAAGCTGCAAAAGCTTCTTTTATCCACTGTCAAATTAGAGAAACCAAGTAAGACTTTGTTCTTGTAATAGTCTATTTGCTTAAATACATAGACAAGTGGCAAGGGAATCATTTAAATGTTTGTAGGCAGTCAACTGCATCAAAGAATCTCAAAAAAGGAGGCTGAACTCTGTAGTCAAATTACCAACTTTATTCTAATTAATAACCCTAAATTGTGTAGCCATTTGTGGATTGCTTACGTTTGGAAAATCTGAAGATATGGGAGACTGAAATTAGAAATAAAATAAAACTATCATCATATGTGAAGTTTTTGGTAGCTCATACACAGGTAAACAGGAGACTGAACAGTTTTGAAGACTGAAAATATTCTCTCACATGAATGGTTCGTCATAACCAAAATACTTTTTTTTTCAGTTATTTCACAGTCCCGCCTTCACATTGGTTTATCTCTTACCAGTCTGCAATGGAACCAACCTTGTTATCCACCAATGGAACCAACCTTGTTATCCACCTAATGTGAAGTTTCCTTCCTTTAGGGTTTCTTGTAGGTATGAGGTATGAGAATGGGATACATGGTCTACAGAAGATCAGAATGTAGGCTTCTAAAAATGTGTGAAATCCTGAGTATAGGTAACAACATTTAGCTCCTGTCCTCTAGAATCTTGATGCTTCTGCCCTCACCTCTGCCTAATTTTTGTGAATTTAGCTTCAAAATTTAATAAGTAATGCTCTCATAAGGCAGGTTGGAATTTTAAATTATAAATAATAGTAATTTCTAAGTTTACATAATTTATCAGGTTTCTTTCTGTATTTTTGGACGACCTGTTTTATGAGGGCCTGGTCCACAGTCAGAAATTAATAAACATATTGATAAATGAATTTGAAAAGATAATTGAGAATTTAAGAAAAGCAATTACACTATAGTGAAAGAAAAGGTTTAGCACATGCCTTTTCTAAATGTGAGGTATAAAGCTGCTCATGTTGATCAAGATTATGGTGCTATGTAATGTACAATTGATTTTTGTTCACTCATTTTCTTATGTTCTAACTTTCCAGATCAGAGATGAGGTGATCAGAGAAATTTGACATGGAATTGCCAAACTTTTCTGAGGGAAGTGTCAAAGTGGAAAAGAGAAGAAATGATTGAAACAAAGAAGAGTTTTTTTTAAAATGTGATATACATTGTCTGAAAAGGTGGCCATAACCAATGGACACAGACTGTTTTGAAGACATTTAACTTAGTCCATGAGCCATACTGTGATCTTTCTTCCACAAAGAACAGTGCTAGGTCTTCATCCATTGTCAACTGGGCCAATCCGACTCTATTGGAATTTGGAATTAGCACTCAGGAATACTTAGTGAGTCTATCTAACCACTGAAAATGGAATATGTATAAACTGTGAACCATGGAGCGTCTTTGTGAAACATGTAAACTGACAACCAGAGTACAGGTTTGTAAGAAGAGAATGAAGCAGACGTGCACAGAGAAGTAGATAGATACAAGCAATAGGGAAAAAGCACTGGCCAGCTTCTGGGAGTTTTTTCTGGACTCTACTCTTAGGGCCTTACTGAAGCCAAGCTATTGCTTCTGCATCAGTTCTTCTAGATAACCTCTTCTTTCTTATTTTAGTTAGCTTTACTTTTGTTTTTATCATATAAATTTAGCTTTTATTATAAACTTTTATTATAAGCAAGGTTGTAACTTAAATTGTTTCTTGTTGTATATTATCTCCTTTTTCTGGCCTGTGCTCAAACTTTTCTTTTTCTAAGAAATCTTTTCTTGCTGTGGGTTGAATTGTATTCCCTGTCCCTTATATTTCTATGTTGAATTCTAATCCCTAGTAACTTGGAATATGACTGTGTTTGGATAGAAGAACTTTAATGAGGTAATTAAGGTAAAATGAAGCCATTCGTGTGGGGCCTAAGGCAATATGACTAGTGTCCTGATGAGAAGTATTGACATACAGGGGTAACAAGAAGAAGACCATGTGAAGATACAGGGAGGAGCCAGTCAATGAGACAAGCCAAGGAGAGAGGCCAGGAATGCATCCTTCAATCATGGCCCACAGAAGAAACCAGAGCTGCCAACATTTGATTGTGGACATCTAGGCTTCAGAATGATGCAGTGAAACATCTCTTTCATTTAAGCCATCCAGTCTATGGTACTCTTTCATGGTACCCATAGCAAGCTAATGCACCACCATCCACATCTCCCTGAGTTTGTTCTACTGCATTATTATGTTTTTTTTCATTTTTCTCTAATCAATAGTATATAAGTTTGTGAAGGGAGGGAGTTTTGCCTATTTTATTCATTGATATTTTTCCCAATGCTTAGGCCAGCATTAAATGCATACATATATAGGTATATTATTAGTATATAATCTTTCAGAATAGACACTAAATACCAGGTGTAGAGTGGAGATCCCTATGTAACTCTAGGTTAATTACCTGAGTTTATAAAGGTCTTATTATGGTGTGTTCTTGAACCTATTCTGCACCCAAATTGAATCCATACTCAAGTTTTAGTGATTCCTTGAGTGGAAAAAAGTTAGTTCAGGATTCAAATCTGCACCTTTCAGTCACCTGCTCCTCCTTGTCCACTGGGTGACTGAATAAGTATGATAGTGAAATGATGGATACCACTGATAATATTTCAAATAGGAGTGGTGATGGTGTGATGAATAAAAGGTAAATTATAATAATGATGATAAATAAAAAATTAAATTATTATAATATTTTTATGACATGTACAGGTCAAAAAAAAATAGGAAACCCTCCACCAGATTGATTGACACCATGTCTACAACAATAATCTTAAACTATTATTTAAGTAAATAAGATCATGCGCCTGGCACAGAATCGGGGAGTATTTTGTTCCACTGTACATAGAATTGCTGTGAGTCAGACTCGACTTGATGGCACCTAACAAAAACAACGTCTCACATAAAAATGAAATATCTAGACTTTTAAAAATAGACACTGTTGACAATTCTATAATTCTGTGAAGGGATGAATATTCAGGTTTTAGCTTTTTGCTACGAGAAAAACAGCATTTGTACCTTTACATCTTCAATGAAGTACTGTGGTTTCAGAGAACTTGTTTCTTGTACCTTTCTGTAAAGACTCTAGGGTATATTTCGTTTTCCCCTGGCTTTTAGAAATTCATCAGCGAGCCAGGCATGGTGGTGCAAATCTCTTATCCCAATGTCTTTGGAGACTGAGTTAGGAGAAGCAGGGTTTGAGACTAGAGGAAGCCTGTGTAGCTTAGTGAGACCTTGTCTCAAAATAAAACATAAAAATAAAAATAAAAAATGGGCTAAGGTGCAACCCAGTAGTAGGGCACTTACAAGGTATGTGCAATATCCTGAGTTCAGCTCCCAAGTACCACAAGAGAAAAAAGAAAAGAAATTCATCAACGAGTCTTCTACATTGTGATATGGGAATGCAACAAATATCCTTATATTTAAATTCTCAACTTTATTTGCAAGATTTAATAGTAAGTAGAAAATTTTTATAAGCAACTTAGGTAGAAATCTATTTTTATCAAGAAAAGTTTTGAAGTTATTTGTGAAAAAGAATGAGAATTATTTTTAAAAATTAGTTTCATAATATTATGATTTTCCACTGATCCTCAATGGAGTTTCTTTCTTTGTCTTAGTCTGTGAATTTACTAGTCACAGACATCTCTTTTAGTTTAATCCGACCTCTATTTTGGATGGAGTCGCAAGTTGCATTGCAAGGTTAGTTCATATTTTATTATTCATTTTATCCTTGACCCTGTGGTTAAAACTATTAACTAAAGTAATGTTAATTGTGGTGGTATTTTTTGATTTAGACACTTGTCCACCAGGAATTGGACTGAGACCAATTCATTTCATTCTGGCCACTGAACAGGCATCAAACTGTAATGACTTTTGGTCACTGTTCAAGAGTTTACATTAATATAAAGGGCACACAGAGTAAAACTACATCATAAATACCACCCTCTACATTTAGGTAGACCTTTATGTACTAAACTGTGGGAAGTAATGGGGAAAATTATGAGTATATTTTAATATTTTGCAACTGAGTATGAAGCATGGCTATGAATTTTGTTCTGATATATATTGTTTTGTCATCATATAGAATAAGACAGTACATATAAAATCTTTATAAGTAGTGGGAAAACACTGGGGGTGGCAAAATAATATTATTTGTTAATATTCCTATGGTATTATTGCTAGGTGTCATCGAGTAACGGATTCATAGTGACCCTACATACAACAGGTGAAATACTATTGTCAGTGCTTCTCTGCTATTCATAGAGTTTTCAACCAGGCCTGACCCTGCTTAGCTTCTGACATCTGAAGGGATCGGATGACACGGTGCTATGGCTGTAGGCAATATGGTACCATAAAGGGAATGTATAGGACCTCCAAATGAGTAAGGCATGATTGACTTCTAGGAAGTTTATGATTTAGTAAAAGGAATAAAGTAAGTAAATGGAAATTAATGGCAGACTTAAGATAACAGACAACATTTATTCAGTACTCACCTGTTCCAGGAACACTTCTAAGGCTATATATATATATATACACACACACATATATATGTATATATATATGTATATATACGTATATATATGTATATATATGTATATATATATACATACATATGTATGTATATATGTATACATATATACCAATTGAAAATTTTAACCATATTTTAGTCAAGTGTTAGTTTATAGACAAGGTATATAGACAAGTCCAAGAAAGTTAAGGTGTTTTTCCAAGGTCATCATGTTAATAAATAAACATGTATGCAATTGATCTTGTGATGTTCAACACACTTAACCTCTCTAGTTTTGCTTTGGGGTGAATTCCTTAAGAAAAATGTAAAAACAAAACAAAACAAAACTTCTACAAACTTGTTTAATAGTCACATATTATATAAACTGCATGTTTGTTCAGGGAATCCAGAATACTTCTTTTTAGAATTTTATTTTTTTATTAGCAATGTTTAGTTATTGTACAACTTAATGGGTTTCATTATGACATTTTTACACATGCATATCATCGTACATTGCTCATGTTTTCCTTTCCCAGTACCCCGTCATGACTCCCCTCCCCAAGCCTATTCCCTTCCTCTTCACCAATGGTCCCCTTTCTACTTGCATATCTTGTTTGTGTCTGTATCTCTGTATATCTATATATCACATATAAATCTCCAGGGTTTGCTTTAATGGCAAAACATTTCTCTCCCTTTCTCCCATTACCCTTTCTTATTGCTCCTTTCTCTTCCTCCTTGGTCCCTTTTCTCCCCTTACCCATTCTACTTTCATGACTTATGCATTTTAATATTGGACATATATTTAAATCTAGCCTATACATATGAGAGAAAACATGTGATGTTTGTCTTTTTGGATCTGGCTTATTTTTCTTAGAGTGGTGATAACTAGTTTCATCCATTTTCCAGCAAAATGCCATAATTTCATCTTTGTTTTTGGATGAATAAAACTCCATGGTGTATATATACCATATTTTCCTTGTCCATTCAACTGTTGATGGACACTTAGGTTGATTCCATATTTTGGCTACTGTGAATAATGCCGCAATAAAGATGGGAGAACAGGTATCTCTATAGTATGTTGACTTATATTACTTTGGATATATATCCAGGAGTGGCATAGGTGAGTCGTATAGTAGTTGTATTGTTAGTTTTTTCAGGCACCTCTATACTGATTTCCATAGTAGCTACACCATTCTACTTAGTACAGCATTATATTAAGTTTTATTTTTTTCTTCCTAAATTTTCTGCAGCATGTTTTGTTGTTTGTTCCTGACTAGGGAGAGAGGGTTTCTCAATGCAGTTTTGACCCATATTCTCTTGATAGCTAAAGATTTTGAGGGGCAATCCACTCCAAAAGCAATCCTAAAATAATCAGCCATTGAAAACCCTATGAGGGTCACTATGGGTTGAAACCGACTCGACGTCACCTAAAATCAACAACGATGTTGAACACATTTTTCATATGATTTTTGGCTATTTGTATTTCTTCTTTTGAGAACACTCTATTCAGTTCATTTGTCCATTCTTTTTGATTGGATACTTTGGTTTTTTAGTGTTTAATTTTGGGTCTCTTTATTTATTGTAGATATTAATCCCATGTCTGATGTATAGTTGAAAAATATTTATTTTTCATTCTGCAGGCTATCTCTTCAAACTAGTAATTGTGTATTTTGCTATGCAAAAGCCTTTTAATTTCATGCCATTCCACTTGTCAATTCCTGCTATTGTATCCTGCACTACTGAGATCATTTTCAGAAAGTCCTTGCTTATGTTTATATCTTTAAGTATTTCCCTTTGTTTTCCTCTAGCAGTTTCAAAGTTCCAGGTCGTACATTAAGGTTTTTGATCCAGTTTGAACTGATTTTCATACAATGTGAGAGAGAAGAATCTACTTTCAGTCTTCTTCAAGAGCAGAAAGCTTCTCGGGAAGATTGCATTTGGAAGAGCCTTTGAAATATTTGAATATGGGGAAATCTAGAATGAGACATTAACCTCAGTCAGATAGACTGTGTGTCTTACACTGGCTGCTTTCTTAACAAATCTTCCTGTGCACAAAGCTAGACTATCTTTCTTGCCCCCCCTTATAAATAGGTGGAATCGTGTGACTTGATCTTTACCCAAAGGAATGTATGACTGTTTAGACTTAAGATTTTTCAACTTTATAATACTATGCAAGTCATGTGTATTCAGCTGAAAACATAATTTGAATTTTGATCTTTTCCTGGACTAGCAATGTGGTACAATGCTCTCTCTCTTTCTTAAATTCTGTATTTTTTATTTGCATATATTCATTGTACAAAATCATAGGTTTCATTATACAGCTTTTGCATGTATATCATGTACTTTGTTTATATTAATTCTTCCATTACCTTTTCTTATTCCCTCCCCTCCATTGGTTCCTTTCTCTTCCTAAATAATTCACCTTCCACTTTCATGTTATAAACACACACACAGACACACACACACACACACACACACACACACATTCTTCATGTAAGGGAAAATATGCAATATTTGTATACAGTGCTTTCTTATGATGCTGGGCAAGCTGCTGTGAACCACAATTGCCAGTGAGCCACATGATTATGAAGGTAAAAGACTGATACTTTGTAGTGTACTATGTTAATAAGTTACACTGGTTGATAGGTCAGATGTATTAAATACATATTTGATTTAGGATTCATGATGGGTTTAGCAGGACATAATCCCATTTTAAGTTGAGGAACATCTTATTGTATTACATTTTAATATGTAAAATGTTCATAGCCCCATGTGTCTGTCAGATCGTCAGCCTGGGGAAGAACTGCCTTCTCCAAGTAGTTGACCTTAATGACAGGAATGGCCCCTGGGACTGCCTTTTGCTGATGTGGCACAACTCAAAATGAGAAGAAACATGATCGCTGCAACATTAGGCTCAAACATAAAAAGATCGTGTGCATAGCACAGTGTTGGATAGTGCTTCATTCTGTTGTATTTAGGATTGCTATGAGTTGGTCTGACTCAAAGGCACCCAACAATAACAATATATATAGAATAAAAATTCTATTATACCTGTAGACTTCTAGGACAACCCTATTAAAACCTCCCATGTGAGGTTTTTTCTACTTTTTCACCTTGTTGAGATGATTCATAAATCTTAGATGGAGATGATAGATCACAGTCACAACATGGAAAAGGTCTTGTTTCCTGACTCACATCTTAAAGGAGAGCCAACTATGAAGTAGAAAAACTCATTTTAGACATTTTGAAGGAGACATAAATGTTTACTATGGTAAGCTATTGAAATTTTGACATTTGCAGAGCATGGCATTTAGCCTATCTTCATGAATATAGGAAATACAAGAAGCAACAAGATATTATATAAGAAGAACAGATTAAATTTGCTTCTCATGAGTAGATTAGAAGTATAATGTTATGTTCCAAAGTGAGTAAGAGAAGTTAAAATTGCATATGAAAAATTTATCATTGAAATTTCCTATACAATTTAATATATACAACATATAAAGCATGTATAGTTGTCTATATACAGACTTAGGATTATATCACCTTTTTTCACTCTTGCATTATTAATGTCTTTCTAGTGTCCATTAATTATTCAACTTCTTTCTTTAGGATATTGATGAAACCGTTAACACTTACTTGTCCTACCACCTGAACCATATATTCCAGTTCTTTAATAGGAAAGAAATCTAATCTTTCTAAAAAGTTTGGCAAGGTGTGTTGGCTCTTTCAGTCTAGGTTTCTGCCATTGCCTAAGGCATATTTACATGATGTCATTCAATGGAATTGAGACACAGTTAATTATTGAAGAAGGAACATAGGCTTTATCAACCAAAGACTTGGGTTTGAATCCCAGCTCCTGCACTGTTCTAGTTGTACTAGAGGCCAGAAGTAACTTAGTTTACTTTGCTGAAATTGTTTTCCAATAAATGTATTGGAGAATAAAATATACATATTGTAAGAATTTTCTGAAGATAGAAGTACTTATAATAATTAATATTTATTGAGTAATTATCATGTTGTATTTTCTACAACAGTTTGTCTTATGTTTATAACAGGGCTTCAAATTTGTGAAAAATTGGGTTCAAGTTCAGGTGTGGGTTCAATACGTTAAATCTTAGAGGGTTAGGTTTTGGTTTGAGTTTGGGTTTAAATCCTATATGTGGATAGCAGGGCATTAAACTAAATCTGAACCCAAACCCTGAATCTGTTCAGGTTAAAGTATTTAAAAATTTCTTTCTGAGCCCAAACCTAACCCAAACCCAGTGAAAACTTAGGCTTGGGTTCAGTTTTTAATGTTTTTTTTTTTTTTTTAGAAAATTATTATTATTGTTATCACTTAGCTATTTAAAATTTTTAAAAATATTGAAAAAATGTGTCTATGTACACATAGGATTAAAGTTTTAAACCTGAACCCAGACTGAATCCAAACCCTCTAAACTGTAACATATTGAAACAGCACCCAAACCTGAATCCAATTTTTCACAGGTTTGAAGGCCTGGTTAATAATATTTTCCAAGTATCTATGGTGTTTTTTGACAGTTTATTTTTAAATTTGCACCCTACTCATCTTGATGACCAAAATACACAGATAATGGCTTTTCCATTGGGTATTTACACAGCAGTATTTTTGTATAATGAAATGTTAGTAGGATGAAGAGCATTAGAGAATAAAGGTCCTAGATGAAAATAGACACTAATATCTCTATTGTTTTAACCCACAAAATTAATTTAAACTCGTTATGAATCAGTGGCATTTTGATGTGTAATTATGAAGAATGAAAGTTCTCTTAGAAGTAGGAAGCATGACGGTGAGGCTGTGGAGAAAAGGGAACCCTCTTACACTGCTGGTGGAGTTGTAAATTGGTTCAACAACTTTGAAAATCAATATGGAGGTGCCTCAGAAAACTAAAAAGAGATCTTCCATATGACTCAGCTATACTACTATTGGGACTATACCCAAAGGGAGATGAGTCATCATACCACAGAGACACCTGCATCTCCATGTTCAATGCAGCACTTTTCACAATAGCAAGGATATGGAATTCACCAAAGTGCCCATCAACAGAAGAATGGATTAAAAAGTCATAGTACATATACACAATGGAATACTACTCAGCAATCAAAAAATATGATATAATGTCATTTACAGCAAAATGGATGGAATTGGAGGAAATTATCTTAAGTGAATGGACACAAACACAAAAAGAGAAATACGACTGGTTCTCACTCATATGTGGGAGCTGAATCAAACTTAAAAGAAGGAAAAAATCCTATACATAAATTGCAACATAACAAAAAGCTCATATAAACTTAATGTAGACGTGACAATTTAAGGAGTGGAAAGAAGGAGGGAGACATCTAGCAAAAGGAAGAGATCATGGGAGAACACAGGAAGGAGAGGAGGGCCAACGAGGATAGAGGAATGAGAAAGAGGTAGACTTCAAAGTAAACAGCCCAATTTTAATAGTTTGGGAAATAATTATAATAATACCAATAATACCAATGGATGGCAATAATGCAAATAAACTAGATTGTTCATGTAATACTGCTGACAATGTACAAAAGTAGATCACTGTAGAAAAACGATTGGACTTAAATCGTAATCAGGATGTACGAGTATAGATAAATATTCCACCAAAAAGACATGCAAGTAGAAAGGAGGCCCCTGGTTGGGGGGCGGGTGGAAGATGAGGGAGGAGGGGCACAAGAGGGTAAGGGGGAAGTTATGTGTACAATGTACAATGAAATGCATATATGGAAATGTCACAATGAAATACATGTCAGAATGAAACACATTAAGTTGTAAATTAAAAATTTCTAATAACAGAAGTAGGAGGCATAAATGTATACTTTTTTTAATCTTTAATTTTTATAATTTAAGATATGGCTACTTTGATTAAAGGACAATCATATTAGACACCTCAGATAATTTCCATGCTAGCATTGCACAAGCTTAGTAATTTTGCTTTAAAATATCAAACCACCATCAAAATGATATCTCTGTTTTGTAAACATTGTTAGCTTGAGTCTGTACATGTCACACATTCTGCTCAATGTGTATAGAATTCCAAGTTCAGAATAGACAGCATAGTCATTCATTTTCTTTTCTTCTTTCTATTTTTTTCCATTTTCCATTTGCCCTTATAAATACTTTCCACATATCTTTAGCTCCATTGGCTCCAACTCCTTTAGGATTAATCACTTGCACAAATGACCCTTTTAAGGTTATACATTTATTAACAAATCTTTGAACTTTGCATATATAGCAACTTTAGTAATTAGTTAAGGTAGTTAATATAATCTTCATTTAAAAAAAGATAGTTAATGACTTGTCATACTATATTCCACACTATTTAGTTACAAAGCTGGAGCTAAAACAATAATTAATAATTATTGAGCATTTTAAAATTGTCTGGCACTTTTCCTTACTGACTAATTTCCTACTCATAACAGCTCTGTGAGTTAAGTAGTACTATTATTACCACATCATACATGAGGATAAGGAGGCATAAAGAGGTTTGAGGAGCTTGTTAAGGTTACATAACTAACAGGTATTTGATTTGTATTTGAACTCAGAAGTCTGCATTTCTAAACCATTCTTCTGTGCTGATTTTCATTACAGTATATATGATGTTTAGTACAGTGATATAGTAAGTGCATAAAGGATATTAGTAATTGAAAGATTGGGGGTCTATTCAGGAAGCTGAGAAGGTCAATAGCCCTAAATCATTCTGTTATCATATAATAATGGAAGATTTATATAGGAAAGTATAGCAGGCACAAACATTAAAGATCTTAAATGCCCTGTTTTGCATGCTTAAACATTAATGATTATTATGATTTCAATTTTAAAAAGCATGAACTTTAAAAAGAACAAATATATTACATAAGGAAGTCTTCAACTCTAAGACTATATCTAAATATTTCAAAATACAAATAAAGTAAATCCCAGGTAAACCTTTACCAGAAAATTTTGTAGCTTCCTTTGTCATGAGATCAATTTCAGCTTTTGGAAAAAACACATGAAAGTATCAGCAAAAATAGATGATTTAAATCATTAAATTTAAAATTCCAATGGGATAATTTTGCTTTGTACTGAATATTTATATTATGAGAATGTGTAATTGTATAATGTATGCCATTTAGTGAGATTATTTTAGACAACTGTATGCATTATCTGTTGGTAGACAGAAATATTTTTTTTCTGCAACCCTACAGCCACGCTTTGGAGCTTTGGCTGAATTCTGAAATGTGTCAAGAAATACACTATCATTGGTTTCATATTTATTCTTTCTATGTGATTTCCACATAAATTGAACTTATTTATCATTTTCCAGCTGGTACTGTAGTCTCAATTGAAGGCTTCAAAATGAGGCTGTTCTCCTTCCTCTCATATGTTTATAAGAAACATAAACTCAGCAGTTGGAACTCAGGTGACAAATTTGATTGTGATCCTGTATTCATACGTCTGTAAGAAGACAATGGATATCTTCACAGAACCAATCACATTGATAGTGAATGTGCTATTTTTTAAAAACTAATCTCTACAATTCTTTTGTATATGATTTATGATCCATTTCTTCATGAGTCATAGTTAAGATTTTCTGTGATTTATATATATGCTATAAATTATATTTTATATAATATATCTAAATTAAACCTACTTTTATATTTATACAAAATCTCATCTTACTATCTTGTGGTAAAATTTGTTACTTAAAAGCCTACATATTCAACAACTTGCCATCTGACTAGCTGCATGATTAGTTGTGGGCCAATGGGAATGTTTAAAGAGACACTGAATAGCTTTTTGCCTCAATAAAATTCAATTAAAATGCTTACTGCTTATTATGATCAAAATATTAGTGTTAGAAGTGACTCCAGACTATTCAGTTGGGCTCTAGCTATTGTTTGAAATCCTGTGAGAAGATGAGATTAACAGATTAGTTTTTGTGTAACACTGTACATGGCAATCATACTTTTACTTAGATTCTGAATCGATAAGGTTGAAATGTGGAACAGAGAAGAAATTACGGAGGGTAATACGAACCCAGATACTCATGGCATCACTCCAATATATTTTTTGTTTGAGAATATAAAAGTAATTAAGGCACTGTTTTGAGGGTGTGTTCTGCTGATGGACACAGATAACTAACTCTAAGACTAAGATATCATGATAAAAGTGTAAACTGAGTGCTTAAGTTAATACAGAGGGAACAATGAATTCTGACTGGTAGATTGTAACAGATGTCACTGAAAAAGTTATATTTGAACATAGACTTGAAAGGCAAATAAACTTCAAAAGGCAGAGAGAAGAGGAAGAAAGATCTAAGAAGCAATACTGCAAACAGACAGAAAGGCAGCACAGCATATGGTTTTACTATAGTGACTAATCTTTTCTAACTGAAGATTGATACAAAGTTGATTGAGAAGCAAATAGCTGGTGGGAGACAGCAAACAACTGGCATAGGCATAGGTCTGGTTGTTAAAGCTTTATGTGCCACTCTGTAATGGGTATTTGTTTTTTACCTGATGGTCACATGGTCCTCTTTTAACAAAAACACTCCTTTTGGGGGATTCAGAGATAATTTTGTCTAGCTATCTTTTCCTTGGAATGTGGAGTGTTTGAGTAATGCAGGCCTGCTAAATTAACCCTCTGTTTTCCTCAGATGAAGCCCAAATATAGTAAATCATCATCCAAAACACTAGAGTCTGTCAGAAAATCCTAGAGCTATGTGGATGAAGTTTGAAGGGGAGTAGAAAGTTACAATGAAGTGAAGAACTTAGAACCAGGAGCACAGATTGGGTTTTGATTGTTAAGAGGGTGGGTTTGGGGGACATGCGTACACTGAATCTTTGCTTAGTTGTTATTTGTGATTTGCCCTTAAAAGCCTATCCTGACTAGATGCAAAGTCAAATTTAAGAGTATCCCCTTCCCCCTAAATGTTGTTGTTGTTAGGTGCCATTGAGTTGTTCCAACAAATAATGATCCTCATAGGATTTTTCAATGACTGATTTTTTTTGGCCGGGGGGGGGGTGGGGATTGCTTCAGAGATAAACTTGAAATTACCAGGAGCAGACAAATGTTTGTTAATGGTCAGACTCTGAGCCCACAACCTTATCAAGACTTCCCTGGAGGTTGGTTAGGTGACCTATATGCCATTTTATTTATTTATTTATTTATTTATTTATTTATTTATTTATTTGCCACTTTATTTATTTACTTATTTGCCTATTTATTTGCCACTTTATTTATTTATTTAGTAGATAATAACTTTCCTGAAATATAATTTACATGCCATATAATTTGCCCATTTAAAATTCAAAATTCCATTGTTTTTAGTATATTTATAGTAACGCAAATAGCACCACAATTAAATCTAAATATTTTCATTAACTCACAAAGCAATCCTATAGCCATTTTCATTCAGGCATCATTTGTCCCCAGGGACCCTTAACTAACCTGGGCAGTAAAGTAATCTCCTTTGTCACTATAGATTTGCCTGTTCAGAACATTTCATCTACATTAAATGGTACCCTACATTATAAAATCTTTTGCAACTGCCATCTTTCATTTAGCATAGTGTTTTAAGTTTCACCCATATTATAGCATATATCAGAACTTCATTCCTTTTTATAGCCAAATAATATTCAGTTGTAGGATAAAACAATATTTTATTTATCCATTCATCATTTGATGGACATTTAGGCTCCTTTCACTTTGGATTACTATAAATATGCTATGAACATTTGTGTACAAATTTTGATGGGACATAGTGCTTTCATTCCCATTAGGTGTACACCTAGAAGTGAAAGTGCTGAGTCAAATAATATTTATGCTTAGCCAATTGAAGAACTCCCAGACGGCTTCCCAAAGCTGCTGCATCATTTTACATTCCCACGGGTGGCTTAGACACTTCCATTCTTTAAACGATGGCAAAGGGCAGAGCTGTGGGGGCAGGATCAATGTGCACTGTTCATAAATTACAGAGTCTTATCGTTTAGCTGACTCTCCTTAAGTGCTGGACAAATACAGTAGAATTTGAAGATTTATACTTAACATCTTGAAGTGAACAAAGCTATATTCTTTTTCAAGAACAAATTTTCTTTGTGGGTGGATAAAGAAATACATGAGGTAAGTGAAAAGGAGCTACTGTTTCCATGGAGCCACAGAGAATGCAAAGTGGAGAGACAGACACTAAAGAGACACAATTTTCATGCTTTTGCATAGGATTGGACTTTCTTTCCTCTTCACCAGATCAATTAAATTGTCCTTTATTATGTCCTCATCTCTCTCCACCGTTACCTTGCTGGCATGTAAACTCCTGTGCAGAGCCCTCACTCTACCTCTCCTGGATTGCCCACCCAGATTCCTGATCCTCAGCTGCAACCCTGATACAATGCTGACTCTTCCATATTATATGTTCAGAGGCACAAGAGTCATGAACTGAGTAGGTAGATGCTGTTTCATATGAACGAATGCTTTAAGTGATTGTATCAGTACAATTCTCATAGGGACTTGAGGTAGGGAATCTCATTTGTTTGCTTTAGAGTGGCTCTCTCCTTTTAAAAATTTCACTAGTAAAGCATCTGGCACATTGTTGTTGTCAGGTACTCGAGTAGGTATTCGACTCTTAGTGACCCTATGTACAAGTGAAACAGTATTGTTAGTGCTTCTCTGCTGTTCATAGGGTTTTCAATGGCAGGTTGAATTTTGGGAGTGGGTTGCTAGATCTTTCTCCCGAGCCTACAGTACCTGGTGTTCCCAGGCAATCTCCCATCCATGTACTAACCAGGCCCAACCCTGCTTAGCACTGAGATCTGATGGGATTGGATACAATAGTGGTACAGCTGTAGGCATCTGACACATAGTTGAGGCTTAATAGGATTATACTTGTTCAGCATAGCCAATGTAGTAGTTTATGAGACAAAATATCCAATAAGCTGGAATTGTCTAATTGTTCTGTTATAGAGAAATGAACAAGCTGTAGCATAAGAGTATAGTGAAAATAGTGCAGATGAAAGTGTAGTGAGAACTGTACTTGTGGTGTACAAGAATGAAATAAAAATATTATTTTGAGATTTTATTTGGAAAACAGCTATTTCCCCCAACCATGCATATTATAGGCTAGATTTTAGCCATTGTATTTCTGTGTGAAAGCTTTCTCATCTGTGATCAAAACAGTGTTTCAAGACAAATATTTTCTATTTTATTATTCATGAGAGCAACTTTCATTGTTAATACCTTAATACTTCTCAGGGCAAGCTCAATGTATTCTCAGATATAAACATCATAATGATGAACTGATGGGTGTTGACGTCCTATTTTATTATATTGTTGTTGTTGTTAGGTGCCATCGAGTCGGTATCCGACTCATAGTGACCCTTATAGGGTTTTCAATGGCTGAGTGCTTCGGGATTGTCTTGGGAGTGGATTGCCAGGCCCTTCTCCCATTTTTGCGGTGCTGGGAATTGAACTTAGGGCCTCAGAGACTGCAGCACAGCGCTCTACCCACTGAGCTAAATCCCAGCCCATATTATTATATTAGGAAAGACAAATTGACAGACAATGAGAAACAGAAATTGAAATAAAAATATTCCTTTTCCTCAGCCCCTCAGTTTTTAAAAATCTAACCCATGATGGAGCAAGATCCTTCTCTGCATCCAATATGTTGGTAATATTTACAATTTTTTTTTTTTGTGGTACCAGGGGCTGAACCCAGGGTCTCATGCTTGCATGCTATGCAAGTGCTGGACCACTGAGCTGCACCCCAAGTCCTTTTTTTTTTTTTTAATTTTTTCTTAAAGTTAGAACTTGAAAGTGATAGTACAAATCGTTGAAAAATGAATAACATGTTGTAAGTTCAAATGAGACGATGAGATCTAATTTATCACTTTCTATACAATGATGGACCCAGTTTATTTTGTGTGTTCTCCTTCATTAATTTGTTATTTGAAAGGGTTGTCTAATAAGACAATTTCTTAATTGATATAAAGTTATGCATTTCCCATCATAAGCTACAATTTATGGAGTTGTTATATATTATGAATTATTATACCCATGATCTACAATTCACTTATAAAGATGAATCAAAATCCATTTGAAAGACATTTTTTCTTCTGCCTGATTTTCTTTTCTCCAAAAACTGGACAAGAGAAAATAAATTTACAAATAAAGGATCAGTGGAAAATTTACTCCTCATTGTTATATAAATTATGCCTTATTTTAAGGAATAATAATTTAATATCCTGTGTGAATAATGCTTTTTTGTTGTCTAAGTATTCTAAGTGAGAAATGGATCCACAATTAACACATGGCAGCTCTCTGATGCCTTAATAAATGGAAAGGAGCTTTTGCTCAATGCCATCAAAGCTCTTTCACAAATTAATTGACCTTGCTGGATGCATACAGCATGACCCCATGTCCTAAAGGGGGAAAGAGTATAGGCAGCTTAAAATAAATTCTAAAGTTGTAGAACATATCTAAGTATGAAAAAGAAAAATACTTCTGAAAGGTGTATTTAGGGACCAGTTTACGTTTTTCTATCCTCAACTGGTGACAGAATGTACCATTTCTGTTCTTTTATTCTGACTTCATATATTATAGAAATAGTATAGTCTTCTGTTTTAAGTCCCTGAGTAGATTTCAAAGCTATATTCTCACAAGGTTATTTTAAGGATCTCTATGGGATTATATTAAGACTTTCTAGATGACTGTTGTTTGTACTTACATGTAACACTCAACCAGGAAAGGTTCCATAGTATATAATTTCATTTATGTGATATTCTGGAAAAGACAAAAGTATAGTGAGAACCAGTGCTTGCCAGGGGATGGACATGCTGTGATGATAAAAGGTAGCCCCAGGGAGTTTTTTGGAAGTGATGGAATTGTTCTGGGCTTGATAGTTCTGGTGATTACACAAATCTCTACGTAGGCTACAATTCCTTGAACTGAACTAAAAAAGGTCAGCTTTACTGAAATAAATTTATAAAGTAAAACACAGTGGAAAAATGATTTGAGTTTTAGAACTAAACCTTAATTTTTACTCTTAAGTGGAAGGATGTTCTATAAATGATTTATATGGAGAGCTGATAAAATCATTTTCAGAATTATTAATAAAATCTTGAATTCTTAAATATCTATTCATTTTACTGACACCTGAAGGAATAATGTGAAATCTTTGTAGGATACAGTCTTCGAAGGATTGTAGCAAGAGATCACTTTAGAGTTGGAATCGTACCTTCAGAACTCTATCAAATGAAAGATGGGTCTTTTTCTGAAAAATCCTTCTGAGCATTAAATAAAATGTTATAGTGGAATTTCAGTGTATTTTGCCATCCGTTTCTCATGTTTTTGCTAGTGTGGAAAGTAGAATAATATTATATTTTAAGCTATGTTTTTATTAACTTATCTTCACTTGTGAGTTTATATCCACCTTATTTAATGCGGTAAAACAATCATTTATGTTATAGATGTTCATATTTTCAAATCTGAGCCATGTATGGTATAATGTTGTTGTTAGGTGCCATTGAGTCAGGTTTGACTCATGGTGACCCTATGTACAACAGAACAAAACTCTCCCCAACACTGTGCCATGCCTGGCATTATTGTCAGTGCTCTTCTACTACTCATGGGGTATTCAATGGCAGATTGTGTTGGGAGTGGATTGCCCGGTCCTTCTCCCCAGCCTACAGCACCTGGCATTCATAGATTTTCTCTCATCCATGGGCTAACCAGGCCAGATTCTACTTAGCTTCTGAGATTAGGTGAGATTGAATGCCAGGGTGCTATGGCTGCAGACATGTTATAATCAGATAAAATATTTAAAACTGAGCTGTATGGGGTGTCATGGCCTGTAACCCCAGCACTTGGAGACAGAGGCAGGAGAATCCAGAGTTGAGGTCAACCTGGGCATTAAATGAGACCTCCTGGGCTCCTCTAGTCCTTTTTTATTTTATTTTTTATTGAGACTTAAAAACACAAGTATCACAAAGAATTTATTAAGCAAATGTTAATCTATTCACACTAGCCACTAGCTACCAATATTTAAGTGTAAAGTTTTGGGGTTCTAATTGAATTGGATAATTCAGCACTTTTTAAAATGTCTGCCTGCAGAATGAACCTAAAAACCCATCTCTTCCTTTTGTAGTTTAGATAAACAATTAAATATTTATACTGTATTTTATACTGTGCTCAAATTAGATGATTTTCAGAAATAAATGGCAACTCTAATGGTGTCTGTATTTATCCTTTATTAGCCTTAGAACTTTTCTATGTACACTAAAAGGTAATGATTTCCTTCATCATTTAACATTTATCAGTTTTCACCCACAGATATTCAGGTTGTTAAAAAAAGTAATGAAAAAAGTTGGTTTAGATATGCGCATATCTTTTGAGTCTTATTAAGCTACTCTAAGAACTTAAGCAAGGAAATTGGAATGTGCTCAGTATTCAGGATAAAATACAAATTTTAGGATTTACATTGGTTTAGGTAAGATTAGGATTACCAAATAACATTCATATTCTCTCTCTTTCTCTCTCTGTCTCTCAAATTGATTTGTTGGCTTTAGGACCTCAGAATATCCTGAGATGATGAGCTTTACTCATTATATATCTTTAGAGTTTGCTGATAGAGATTATTCATGTCGATATTCATGTAGGACAATCACAAAGGGAAATAAAATGCTCTTTCCTGATAAGGTGAAAGAAGGGATTGGATTGGAAGAGTTTCTGGGATTGTCATGGTTAAACAAACCATATTATTTCTCTTTTGGACTGTTCTGGTACATTCACTGTTTATAATAAATTATTTTAAATTTAATTATATATTTATATCAGTGGATTTTCAACTATAGAAGGTTACTCAATATGGTTGTTGTAATTGTTGTTGTTGTTAGGTGCCGTCAAGTCAGTATCTGACTCATAGCGACCCTCATAGGGTTTTCAATAGCTGACTGTTTTGGGATTGCCTTGGGAGTGGGTTGCAGGCCCTTCTCCCATTTTTGTGGTGCTGAGAATTGAACTCGGGACCTCAGAGACTGCAGCACAGCACTCTACCAATTTAGCTAAATCCCAGCCCGTTGTTGTTGTTGTTGTTGTTATTAGGTGCCATTAAGTCAAGTCTGACTCATAGTGACTCTCATAGAGTTTTCAATGTCTGATTGTTTTGGAATTGCTTTGGGAGTGGATTGCCAAGTCCTTCTTCTGTATTTATGGTGCTGGGGATCAAACTGAGGTCCTCAGAGTGTGGAGCAGTGTTCTACCAACTGAGCCAACCCTGAGCCCCAATTTAATATGGTGTATATTGTGAATTATTTTTCCTAAAGCATCTTCCAGACATATCAATTTATACTTATATTAATTGTATATATTTGAATTTGTGTTTCTACTATTTTAGATTTTTGAGTCAGCACAATCAGCTGTAAAAAAACATGGACATGTATGCTGTAGGTATGTTACAAATGGCTAGCTAGGGGTTCTTTTACTGTATCTAGATTTTTGTTGTTGTTAGGTGCTGTTGAGTCATGTCCAACTCATAGTGACCCTCATAAGGTTTTTAGTGGCAGATTGTTTTGGGATTGCCTCAGGGGGAGTGGATTGCCACATCCTTCTCCCATTTTTGTGGTGCTGGGAGTTGAACTTGGGACCTCAGAAACTGCAGAGTAGCTCTCTACCAACTGAGCTAAGTCCCGTCTCCCACTGCATCTAGATGTTGTTGTTGTTGTTAGGTGCCGTCGAGTCTGTATCCGACTCATAGAGACCCTCTGTACAACAGCAGAAACACTATTGTCAGTGCTTCTCTGCTGTTCATAGGGTTTTCAATGGCAGATTGATTTTTGGGAGGGGGTTGCCACGTCCTTCTCCCAAGTCTACAGCTTCTGGTGTTCCCAGGTGGTCTCCCATCCAGGCACTAACCAGGCCCGACCCTGTTTAGCTTCCGAGTTCTGACAGGATCGGATGCCACAGGGCTACAGCTGCAGGCCACCAACCTAGATAGAAACTGTATATAGGCAAATGCTGGGTTTCCCGCCTAGAGGCTTTTAGCTCTAAGTTCTGAGAATCAGAAATTTATGGCTCCAAGGTTGCAAAGCTGGAAAGTAATTGCCCTAGGTGTTCAGGGCACAGGCCTATTACCCTGGGTTTAGAGCACCACCACCCAGTGGTCAGAGTTACAGTTCTAGAGCTTTGAGTGTTGGGACCCTTATCTCATTATCCCTTGGTAGCTTTCTTGAACTCTTCTAGAAGATAATGCTTGTAGTACTTGTAGTCTTAGCTCCTGCCTTTGGCTTTTCACAGCCTTTTGTCTTTGGTAGTCTGAGCTTCTCCATCATCCCTTTTAGCTTCTTGTTCAGTCTGCCCTTGGTTGCTCTGTGGAACTCTTTAGCTATCTCCAAGAATTATAGCTCAGAGCTTTGACTATGGGGCCCTTAACTCTCAGTGGCTCTCTGAAATTCTCCAACCTCCTCGCTGCTACTGCCCCTACCATTGCCACTCCCAATGTTGGAATCCCCAGGTTTTGGCAACTTTTGGTGCAACGAGCTCAGCCTGCTGCTTTGCCCGTGATTAAAAACCACAGGTAGGCAAACGACCACATGGGGAACTCTTTATTGTCTTCATTAGGGCCTAATGTTGCAACAGGCTGGGGTTTTGCTCTGATGGTAGAGTGCTGCTCTGAGCTTTGTAAGGCCCTAGGTTCAATCTCTAGCACCTGCAAAAACAGGAGAAGGATGTGGCAATCCATTCCTAAAGCAATCCCCAAATACTGAGCCATTAAAAATCCTCTAAGGGACACTGTGAATCAGACCCAACTTGACAGCACAAAACAATAACAATGCAACACTGAGGGCAAGAGCTGAAGTGTCAGTACACAGGAAAGAAGCTTCCTGGACTAACCCATAAACAGTGGCATATTCAGAGGATCGGCTTGCCATGTTGTGCTTGGATTGTAGTTCCACCAATTACTAACCTAACATAAGGACCACTCACAAGCCTCCTGTGGTATGGGTCACAGGCTTTTTCCTGGGTCAATGGAAAAATGCTTCTCCTTTCTTCCTGGGGTGAGAATAGCTACAGGGTGAGCAGAGTTATTGTTGTTGTTGTTGTGTGCTGTCCAGTCGGTATCCGACTCATAGCAACCCTCATAGTGCTGGGAATTGAACTCGGGACCTCAGAGACTGCAGTGCAGTACTCTACCGACTGAGCTAAATCCCAGCCCCTAGAGTTATCTAGAATTCACCAACCTTGTCTTGGCCTGAGTGAAGTCTTCCAAAGCCAGTTCAAGTTGCCTGAAGCAGTCCTGATTAGAGTAAATGCCTTTTGAAGGAGTTTGTAGTTTTAGCAGCACTGATTTGGAGTATTCCTTGCAGCTAGGGTGTGGTTTCCTTGGAGTGATTGGGGAGTGTTTGAAACAGCCAAAGGAAGGGCTGCTTGGCTGATGGCTCCCCATTCTAGGCAGCCAGTTAGTCAGCTGTTATACAAGGGGCCAGACTGCCTGCACCCTACAAAGTAAAGGAAATTAAAGAGTGTTTTCAGTAAAGAAGTAAGAAATTAATATTCTAAACAGTATTTAACAATGCTTAGCCCATAACCAGGGGCTGGGATTTAGCTCAGTTGGTAGAGAGCTGCTTTGCAGTCTCTAAGGACCAGAGTTCAATTCCCAGCACCACAAAAATGGGAGAAGGATGTGGCAATCCACTCCCGAGACAATCCTGAAACAATCAGCCATTGAAAACCCTATAAGGGTTGCTACGAGTCGGACAGGACTCGATGACACCTAAAAACAACAACAACAACCCATAACCACGTTCATTTAGGTAGGGTTCCTTCCTTTTCATTAGGTAGGCTTCTAAGATGACTTTGAAGATTCCGTCTCTTCCGCTTGAGTGTGCTTGGGATCCATGAATATGATGAGATGTTGTACTTGTGATGATGTTATCCAATAAGGGAAAAAAGACTCTGCAAATGTAACTAAGGTCCCTAATCAGTTGACTTTGAGTTAAACAAAAGGGAGAACTTTCCCACTGGTGAAGAAGATAACAGCTATATCTTCCATTGATTATGGGAAGTGCCAGCATTTAGCAAGGTGTTGAACACTACATATGGTTTATTTTAAAAGGGTAATACTTATGGTAACAAATGGTGGAATGATACATATGAAAACTGGTGCTTATTAGTATAAGCAAGAAAACCTTTTTTCAGTATACTGAAGGCTGAACCCAGAGCCTTGCTCAAGCACCCCACCCCTTCCCCTTATTTTTATTTATTTATTTATTTATTTATTTATTTATTTATTTATTTATTTTGAGACATGGTCTCACTAAAGTGTACTGGCTGCCTCTGGCCTCGAATCTGTGATCCTCCTATCTTAGCCTCCCCAGTAGCTGGGATTATAGTCATGATCCATGGTGCATGGCACAAGATAATTTTTAAGAATTATTGAAAATATTGTGCTGTGTGAAATTTTCACCAGGCAGAAGGAGTGCAAGTTTCTAGGTGGACAGGTAAAATTTCCGGGAGGCTACACATGAAGGAGATTTTTCAGTGTTGAGAGATAATTGTTTGAAAATTCTGACATCATTAAAACATGTTGTTGTTGTTAGGTGCCATCGAGTGGGTATCTGACTCATAGCGACCCTCATAGGGTTTTCAATGGCAGACAGTTTCAGGACTGCCTTGGGAGTGGATTGCCAGGCCCTTCTCCCACTTTTGCGGTGCTGGGAATTGAACTCGGGACCTCAGAGACTGCAGCGCAGCGCTCTACCAACTGAGCTAAATCCCAGCCCTCATTAAAACATACAAGTGAAGAAATTAGTACCATAATCAATACACAGATTTTGTTTGTCTAACACTGATGAAGATAAACAATTTTCAAATAAAATATGATTTGTATTTTAAGTGCCTAGCCATTATTCTTATTATTTTCATGAATTGGCTACAACTATTTTATAAGGAAGTTGTTTGCTAAATTTTAATGCTTATTTCCATGATATAGTGCTATGTATATTTTTGATGTGGATTGGCACATGTAATTATTGATAAGCCTTAATATTCAGATCATGAAATCTTTCAAATTAAATTACTTAATTTATGTGAAATAAAATAATGAATACATATAAGTCATAAATGGTGGCTTTGAAATGCATCAACTGAGTTGGTTTTTAATTTTGTTTCTCTTTTTTATTGAAGTGTACATATTTAATGAAATTGTAATATGTAATATGCCTTCAAATTATTGTTTGAAGTAGTCATCCTTGAATACCATCTCTAAATATTTCATTTATGATAAATTTACCACCTGTCCCCTCATATCTAAGTAACAAAGTGATTTTAAGGATGATGTGCCCTTGATATATGATGTTATATTTTTACTTATTAGAGTCATAAAAATGAATTTAAAGGTGGGCAAGTTATAAAATTCCTTGATACATTGTTATATCATTCTTTACTTCTTTTATAAAGCACTATATATCTCCCTGCTCACCCCCATTCTGTTGCCACATTTTTCCCATGAGCTTCGGTATACTTTCTGACTACTTGATCAATTTTGGCCTGTAATTTGTAGAAGCCAATGGGATTTGAGGAAAAGAGACTTAATTTTCAGCTAAAATTTAATTTTCAGCTAAAAATTGTGAGTTGGTAGGTCTTTTCCTCTTTTTAATATGCCATGAGAAAATGTGTATACCAAGTAGGAGCTGTTTCTTCAGCTTGATGAAACATAGTCTTAAAGAATAGAAATATAACCAGGTGTGGTGGCACACGCCTGTAATCCCAGTGGCTCGGGAGGCGGAGGCAGGAGGATTGCAAGTTCCAAACCAGAGGCAGTCTGCATAACTTAGTGAGGCCCTGTCCCAAAAAGTAAAAAAATGGGCTGAGGGTGCAGCTCAGTGGTCCAACACTTGCAGAGCATGCAAACACGAGGTGCTGGGTTCAACCCCCAATACTGCAAAAAAAAAAAAAAAAAAAAAAAAAAAAAAAAAAAAAAAAAAAAAAAAAAAAAAAAAAAAAAAAAAAAAAAAAAAAAAAAAAAAAAAAAAAAAAAAAAAGAAAGAAAAGAAAAAGAAAAAAAAAGAAAGAATAGAAATCTATAGCTGGGCAGCCAGACTGTGGCTGCAACTGACCAGTGAACCATTGATTGACCTGTAAATCTCTTGTTTTATTATCGTTTGATGTTTGTTTAAACAAAATAACAACAAAAAAACTGAGCAATGTAGTCTGAAATTTACTTTTCTTTGAAATGGAAATATGATCAATCATTTTTCTGATTAGCATTTCAATAGTTTTTTATTGCCTTTAGACTAAAAGCCAACATCTTTACTTCTCTATAAGAGCCTATATGTTTGGTGCTCTAATTGCTGCCCTCCTGCCCCTTCTCCTCCTCTATGTCCTCCTCCTTATCCTTTTCTTTTAAGTTTCTAAAATTCACTATAGGTTCTACACATGTCAGGAATGCTTTTCCTATGTCCCTCCATACCCATTGCCTCTGGCAACAGGAATGACATATGCCAAGATCTTATGGTTATATATAATTATATATACATGATAAATGTCTTATTTTCCACTTAATTTTTTTCTCCAAGATACAAGAGATTGTGGTGCTTTGTAAACTATCTTAGTAATAAGTACACACTACCTATTACAGTTCTGATACATATTAGAAATATAAGTATATGTCAAATAAAACAAAAAAATTAAATCAATTCTTTCAATGTGCCATCTTCTTCCCAAGAGATGCCATATACTGTCTTCAGAATTTTGTTGTCTTTAGTGTTATGATCCTTTAATTTTCTTTTAATTTAGTTTCTAAAATTAAGAGCATAATTTCCTACAATAAATGTGCTTTTAAATACTAATGGAATATTTAGTAAGTCAACATGTAACCTATCCTTCTGTAACATTTCTCATAGAACAAGAATTCATTTTCATTTTTCTTAGTACCTAAGACTAGTTGAAGAGTTTTTCGGTTGCCATAGTAACACTACTCATTTTTCCA
>VMDO01016019.1:0-34162 GCA_007922755.1 Pedetes capensis
CCGATGGATGGATGGACAGATGAGTGGATGGATGAATGCACAGATGAATGCACAGATGGATGGATGGATGGATGGATGGATAGGTGGATGGGTAGGAAGGTGAATGGTTGGATGGGTGGGTGGATGGATGGAGGTACCGATGGATGGATTGGTGGTTTGCGCCTGCAGGACTTCGTGCCATCTACAGAAGGCAGCCAGCAATGGCAGGGAGGCTTCGAGGGCAGCGAGGAGGGGTGGGCAGAGGGCACGTTGCCGGATGACATGGCAGTGTCATCGTGGACCTCTCTAGAAGGGACAAGCTGACCAGAGACCAAGGAAGGGGACAAGAGAGGGACAGAGGGGAGGAGGGCACAGCACAGTCATGGCCACTGTGAGCCTACACAGGAAGCCAGCAGGGCACAGCCACCTCTCAGGCAGCTTGGACAACACCCTCATGTCCTCCTCTGGGTCTTCGAGGTCCACCGTGGCTTAGCCCTGTGTACCATACTCTGCCTTACAGCTGGGTGTCCGGCATCCATGTCGGTCCCCGTAGGTGGCCTCCTCTGTAGTAACGGTGCAGGGATCGGCCACAGTGGTCCCAGCCAGCCTCCTGCAGGGGGGGCGACTGCGGCAGCAACAGCATTCCCGGACACACCCCCTGTACCCGAGGGCAGCTTTCTATCTGGTCCTAGGGCTGAGGTCACCAGGCGAAGGCAGTCTCATACACCCACCCTCCAAAAGTTCTGGGTGCTTTGAGAAGGAAAAGCAGCGTCCCCACTGCTGGAAGGCCAGCCACACTCAGGTGGGGCCCTGGAGGTTTCCGCCTAGTTTTATAAAGCCGAAGCCCAGCCAGCCTGCATCCTACAGCCACACAGACCTCCCCTGTGGCCTCGGCTCTGGGAGGTGCTTTCCGTCCCAAAAGAGCCCTGGCTTTCATGAGAAAAGTGGGCTTCTCTGTCAGGCCAGGTGCCCTGTGCTGCCCTACTGGGCATTGGGCATGGGCCTCCCAAAACCTCTCCCTGGGGATGGCCTGCCCCAGACATGCCTTCCCTCCTCCGAGGGAATGAGGTGGCCTCTCCCTAGTGATGCATACCAGGCCGGGTGGGAGCCCGCATGGCCACGGTGCAGAGTGGCTGACGCTGTACCACAGATCCAGTTTCCCAGCGTGGCCCGAGTGGGTGAGGAGAGATCCAGCCCTCCCAGCCTCCCAGGAGAGGCTACCCCAGCAGCCAACTTTCATCTTTGCCTCATTAGTTTCTGGGCTGGGAACCTGATGGATGGCTTGACCTTGCAAGATGAGGTGACTCGCTGGCTCTGGATGGCATTTGTCAGCATCTGGCGGTGGGTTCGGCTTGTGCCTTGTAGAGAATTTCTCTCTGAGCCTCTCCCGACCCTGAGTCCCAAAACACCCAAAACACCCAAAACAACATGCACGCATGTGCGGAAGGTGTTCTCTTGGTAGTTTCCAGCATCAGCCTGTTGAGCAGCAGAAGGGGGAGGTGGGGGGCTGCTAGGGCCAGCGCTGCTTACAATGCAGGGGGAGGCTTCCCCACGGGGCTCCAGTGGGCAGAAGCCAAGACTCCAATGGACAGAAGCCAAGATGTCCCCACTCAATCCTCCCTAACTCAGAGCACTGGACGGCAGGGCCACCAGAGCCACCAAGCTGGTTGCTCCATAAGTGTGTCATTGCCTGCGGTTTGACTGTGGATGGGTTGTGTTCTTCAAAGTCCACAGAGAACTGGGTTCACCAAGAAGAAGCATGTGCGCCTCTGTGGTCCCTGCCTGTGTCCCCAGGGCCTGGGCCCATGGCCCCCCAGTTCCTCTCAACCTCACCACCAGGACAGTGCCAGGCCAGAGTGACGACCACCATCAGCTGGAATGCCCCCACCCTGTGTTCTCAGCCTGTCTCAAGCCTCAGCAGGGGAGCAGAGGGAGGCGGGATGGCGTGGCCAGATAAATCACAGCCCCAAAAGACAGCCATATCCGGACCCTTAGGACGTGGGACTGTGCGGTGCTGACACTAAGATTAGAAGATGAGCTGGGCGTGGTGGCGCCTGCCTGGAATCCCAGAACTTGGGAGACTGAGGCAGGAGGATGGCGAGTTCAACACCAATGTGGGCTACATAGCGAGACCCTGTCTCCTAAAAGACAAATAAAGATTAGAAGATGATCCTGCAGGCCCAAGTCATCATAAGTCCTTTCTTGATGGACGAACGAGCATCGTAACACAGGAAGAAGTGACCGGATATCGGGGCAGAGGTGGAGCCAGCCAAGGAAGTGTCATAGCCCAGGAGAGTGGCAGGAGCTGGAGAGGATGAGACGTGGCTCCCGCAGGGCCCTGGAGGAAGCTGCCCTGCCGCCCTCTGGCTCTCCGCCCGGCGAGACCTGCGACCCACGGAACCCAGAGAACATCCCTGCTGAAGCCACAAGTCCAGGTGGTTTTCTAGGACCTAAAGGGAATATTTAAATCCAGGAATTGAATATGATTGTTCACTGGATAAAATCTGGACTCATACAAAGAGGATATCTAGGAATATAGAAAATTTTCTGACAAAAAAGGTCTCAGAAATTTGGAAGAGTTGAACATGAGCATTCTCTATTTTAGTTTTTATGATACGATATGAATTTTGGAGTAATTATTTGTAATCTATGTGGGGCGCGAGCCTCCTGGTACGGCCTGGAGGTTCGGACTGGCGGCACCACTGCACACACAGATACTAAACACAATTCACTCGGGACTGTCAGGTGAGGGGCACAGACTCCTGCAGCCCTCGGGACGCTGGCGGAGATGGGAGAAAGGAAAAGCCTCAAGCACTTTTGCCTTCCAGTGGCAAACACGCATGTTGGTGGTCTCGGTGGTCACGAGGAGAGAGTTCTTGCTTTGTTGGTGATCAGACGGAGAGGGGGTTCTTTCCTTGTTGATGGTTGCAGCGGGGAGAGCGTTCTTTCCTCACCGAAGGTCTGGGGGAGAGCAGGAAAGCTGTTTCCTCATCAGTGGTCTGGGCAAGAATGGGCAAAAAGGTCTTGCTTAGCTGATGGTCTGGGCAAAAAGATGAAAAAGTTTGGTGCATCAAGACCTGGAAAATGGAGAACAGACCTGGCACCGACGGTGCAGATCAGGTCGGCCATGAGCTTGTCACCCACTGGAGCCAGGTACAGTGGCCCCATGTCACAGATGAAGAAACTGAGGCTGCAGGAGTTCTGGTCACTTTCCCCGGCCACCAAGCCCAGAGGGAAGGAGGCAGGACACAGGCTCCCTGCCAGACCACAGCCCGTCTCTGCCCTGGCGGCTGCTCACAGGGTGGATCTGAGATCCCGGAGGACCACAGCCTGCCCCAGCTCTGCAGCCATGGCGGGCCTCCCTAGAGGATGAGCACTGGCCACTCTAGCCTCAGGCCCAGAGCCCACCCTGTGCCCGTGATGGGGGCATCGGCCAGGGGCAGCCACATGCAGGGAGGGACCACAGGAAGGCCAGACTTGGATGGCACCTAGAGCAAGGCTCGTGACCAGGGGTGGCGTCAGGTCAGCGCCGGTCCAGCTTGTCCCCCAGACAACCCGGCCATTCTCCATGCAGCCCTGAGTCAGGGCCAGCCATGCAGATGGTACATGGCCACATTGGGCACCTCTGAAGAGCAGAGCAAGCAGGCCCATGGGAACCCCACTGTCAGAAGCCTTCCTCCCTGGAGACAGTGCCTTCTCTGCAGACGGCCCAGGGCCCTGGCGTCCACCCTCTGCATGCACAGCCTCCTCGGGGCAGCCCGTGGTAGGTTCCTTTGGCCACTTTAACTGTGACAATTTGTCACCACACTGACCCACTCTGGCCATGCTGGGAAACTGGATCTGCGGGACAGCGTCAGCCACTCTGCACCATGGCCATGCCGGCTCCCACCCGCCCCGGTATGCACCACTAGGGAGAGGCCACCTCATTCCCTCAGAGGAGGGAAGGCATGTCTGGGGCAGGCCATCCCCAGGGAGAGGTTTCAGGAGGCCCATGCGCAATGCCCGGTAGTGAAGGGCAGGTCAGCACAGGGCAGCTGGCCTGACACAGAAGCCCACTTTTCTCACAAAAGCCAGGGCTCTTTTGGGGCAGTTCCTGTGCTCCTGCCTGTGTTGGGTCCCAGGGGAGGACGTAGCAAATTCCCTGACACGGAGCTGCTCGAAAGCGCAGAAGCTCCCTCTCCCACAGCTCTGCAGGACAGAGCCCGGGACCACAGTGCCAGCAGGCCTGTTCCCTCCCAGAGGTTCCGAGGGAGCTTCTACCCATCGCTTTTGTCCCCTGCCAGGTCCTCACTCCAGGGCTGTGGCCGCATCCCTGCCCCCTCGCCTCTGCCCCTGGGACTCTTCCTCTGTGTTTCCCTGTCCTTTTCCATCTCCCATAAGGACACCCCTGTTGGACTTAGTGTCCACCTGAGTCCAGGACGGCATCCTCTCCATCCTTGTTGTTGTTAGGTGCCATCAAGTGGGTATCCGACTCATAGCAACCCTACGTGCAACAGGCAAAACACTATTGTCAGTGCTTCTCTGCTGTTCATAGGGATTTCAATGGCCAATTGATTTTTGGGAGTGGGTTGCCAGGTCCTTCTCCCAAGCCTATAGCACCTGATGTTCCCATGCGGTCTCCCATCCAAGTACTAACCAGGCCCAACCCTGCTTAGCTTCCGAGCTCTGATGGGATCGGATGCCACAGGGCTACAGCTGCAGGCGGAAGCCAGTGAGGCCACAGGTGGGTGGAAGATGGCCCTGGTGTCAGCTTGAGCAGGCACTGTCCAGGCCCTAGGAGTGTGGTCAGCAGGAAAGAGTGCCCTCCCCTCCCAGGGTGCCCATTCTTTAAGGGAAAGAAGGCAAATTGTTTCAGATGCTGGAGGGGTCTGTGAATGGACAGGACCGGCTAATGGATATTGGTTCTGTGGGGGCCGTAGGCTCCTGACATCTTCCTTGCTCCAGCCCCGTGGCTGCCTTCGCCCCAGGCTCAGCGTGGTGGACCCCAGGGCCTGTTTCAATAACCACCATTCCTGGGAGGCCCTGACTGCTGTCCCTCTAGTGGCGCTGCATGTCTAGAGGGATGGGGTTGGTCTTATCCTCCCCCCATGTCCAGTTCTTGGCCCCTCTCCCAACCTGCTGCCCATGACAGAAGCTGACAGCTGCTTTTCCTGCCTTCCCTACAGCGTGGATAGTCATGGCCAAGGACAGGGTTTTGGCCAATGAGATCGGAGGGCAAGATGGCTGGGGCTGCTCGGGAAGATTCAACCCCCTGGAGAAAGAGTGAGGGGTGAGGGGTGGGATAGGAGGGGAGTTTCTCTCGCATCTCTTCCGCTGCATGCCTTCCTGCATGGGATTTGCTACAGGGATATAATAGTTGCCGCTGCACCCGCCGCCTTACAACTGTCTTCTACTTGGAAGACAAGTGGCCTGGAGGCTTCTAACTCCACAGGCCCTGGGAACTCACGGAGCCTGGCCTAGACAGGTGGTTGTCTGGGAGAGGAGCCTGGGCCCAGAGGACTCTAACCGTCCTCGGTGGGCTAAGGACAGGCTGATGAGCATCACCTCCGCAACAACCATCCCAGCTCTGCCCCTTGCCCGCCATGTGGGCTGTTGTTCCCCACTGACCCTCTCTGAGCCACAGCGCCCTCATTTGTAAAGCGAGGAAGAGCTACAGTGTGTCATGGGAGAGGAAGTGGGGGCAGTGGCCTCACGCCCTTGGTGGCCTCATGCCCCTCTCTGTGTGGGGCACACGCCTCCCCGTCTGGCCTGGATGTTCATAGGCCGGCCGATGTGCATAGGGTTTTCAATGGCCAGTTTCAATGGCCGCGCACACAGATAGTAAACACAATTCACTTAGGACCCTCAGGGGAGGGGTGCGGACTCCTGCAGCCCTTGGGACGCCAGCAGAGATGGGAGAAAGGAAAAGCTTCAGGCGCCTTTGCCTTCCACAGGCAAACACCCATGTTGGTGGTCTGAGTGGTCACGAGGAGACAGTTCTTGCTTTGTCAGTGATCAGACGGAGCGCGGGTTCTTTCCTTGTTGACTTAGCAATGGCAGATTGTTTTTTGGGAGTGGGTGTCAGGCTAGGGAGAGAGGGTTCTTTCTTTGTTGATGGTTGCTGTGGGAGAGTGTTCTTTCCTCACTGAAAGTCCAGGTGAGAGGAAGGGGAAAAAGTCTTGCTTAGCCGATGGTCTGGGCGCATATCTCCAGAGCATGCGGCACTGACATTGGCTGTTGGGGCTGTTGGTGTTCTCTGTCTACACTCACACAGATAATCCCGCGTGGTTGCCTGCGGTTGGCCAGCTATCCAGTTTTTCCCAGCCATGTGGGAGGGAAGCAGGGAATTCTGCTGTGTATATTCCTCCCAAAATCTGTTTCGATAAACTCGGACATGCTAAGATCCCCTCATTGATGAGTGGGTGTGTGAATTTTGGGGTAGAAGAGAGAAAATGGATAATGGAACTGGCAGGCAGATTATCCTTGGGAAGATGTCTTTCTGGAGGCAGGCAGGATAAAGGAAAATAAATATTGATACCGCCTGGCTGGTAGACAGGGGCTTGCAACTGGAGAGACTGCAGTTAGAAAAATGTCTGTTCAGGGCAGACTGGATATAGTGGGTCACTGTGAGAGCTAGGAGGAGGCAGACAGAGGGCTGGGGACGGCTCGATGACTTCGCCAAAGATTGAGGAGGAAAACAAAGGCAATTAAGAAATCTTGGAGAACAGGGAAAAAATTAAGGCAAGAAAGCTGGCTCGATGACTTCGCCAAAGATTGAGGAGGAAAACAAAGGCAATTAAGAAATCTTGGGGAACAGGGAAAAAATTAAGGCAAGAAAGCAGCTGGGGCTGGAGGTCAGGGGAATCCGTCACATTGGCAGCCTGGCAGGGTTGTCTGTGTCTTTGGACGATTAAGCAACCCACCCAGCTAACGGCTCGGACTGGATGCTGTGGGTGATGGGGGGTGGCTTGAGATGGTGAAAGGGGCAGGTGGGCTGGAATGGCCACAGCGGCGGGGCCCAGAGGGACAGCCGCCTTACTCATGAGAAATCGTCTTCCCTCTGGAGGAACTGGAGCACACAGCTGGGACATGAACAAATGACAGCCACTTTATGGATAGGGTGGGGAACCCTCCCAGCACGAGACGGGCGAGGGTCTTACCAGCTTAGGAGGAACCAGGCTTCTAGGGCCCCTGAGCACGGCCTGGGAGGCATTGCGCTGTGTGACCAGAAGCTCTGATGGCTACCCATTTTTTTTTTTAGTAGTGGGGATTGAACCCAGGGCATCATATGTGCATGCTCTGGAAGTGCTGGACCACTGAGCTGCACCCTCAGCCCATCTTTTTACTTTTTGAGACAAGGTCTTGCTAAGGTAGGCAGACTGCCTCTGGTCTCGAACTTGCGATCCTCCTGCCTCCACCTCCCAAACTGCTGGGATTACAGGCATGCGCCACTACGCCCGGCTGCTACCTGTGTTTTTGAGAGCATCTGGGCAGTGGACATGTCCCATAAATGGTGGCCTTTCTTGGCTAAAAGCAAGGAGCCTTTATCTTGTGGGACAGTGCTTCAGCCCCCCCGAGGCCAGGTGTCCAGTGCAAAGACAGGATACAGGGTGCCATGGCTGGAGGATACACAGAGCTCTGTTTGAGCAGCCAGACATTAGCATCATGGGAGGCTGTCCAGTGGGGGAGCCCCTCCCATCACAGTGGTGCCCACAGACAGAGGGGCTCACACCACGTGCCGGAGGCTGGAGGAGGCTGGTGCTTGGCTCAACACGCTGAGCCACAACATATGGCTGGAGGCCCAGCTGCTGGTGAGCGGCCCTGGGGTCCAGCAGCTGCAGGACGGGTGCGGAACCCTGGCTTGCCCTCTGGGCACGCTGTCGCTGAGTTCCCATCTGCCTTCGCCCATTGGGCTTCACCTCCATTGGCTTCGTAGGGACTTCCCCGCCCTGGGGCATCTTGTCTCAGGCCAGCATGGTGAGGCTATCGCCAGGTCCCTAGCTTAGCCAGGGGGCACAGGGCATCTGTGTGGTGACTGTTGGCAGATGGAGAGCTGCTGGGTCCAGAACTGTTTCTCCTTCGCTCTTGACTTCTTGAGCCAGGAGTGCACTTGAGATGAGGGGCTGTGGTCAGACTGAGCCCACGCAGACCCCTGTCTGTGGCCAGGGCTCTGGTCCACGTGGCCAATGCCTGCTGTGGTCGGAGGCGTCAGGCTCTGAGCCCATCGCTCCTGCCCCAAAGGCAACAAAGGTGCCTCAGTTTGTTAGAAAACCTCAACACCGATGCCCGGTCATTTGCTCATGTCTTCAAAGCCATAGCCCCCTCCCCGCCTTCCCTGTTCCACACTCTAAATACTCACCCGTTGGCCATTTAGTGGCAAGAAATCCAAACTCCACTGGCAGGGGCTGTGGCCCTGGCGGTGAGTCAGAGGAGGAGGGCCAGTGTCTGTCCGCAGCTCAGCGGCCTTGCCTTGTTAGTTGTAAGGCGGTGGGTGCAGCTGCAACTATTATGTCCCTGTAGCAAATCCCATGCAGGAAGGCGTGCAGCTGAAGAAATGCGAGAGAAACCCCCCTCCAACCCCATCCCTCACCCCTCACTCTTTCTCCAGGTGGTTGAATCTTCCTGAGTGGCCCCAGCAATCTTGCCCTCCAATCTCATTGGCCAAAACCCTGTCCTTGGCCATGACCATCCACGCTGTAGGGAAGGCAGGAAAAGCAGCTGTCCGGTGTTTCCAGGCTCTGTCGTGGGCAGCAGGTTGGGAGAGGGGCCAGGAACTGGACCTGGGGGGAGGACAAGACCAGTCCCATCCCTCTAGACATGCAGCACCCCTTGAGGGACAACCATCAGGGCCTCCCAGAAATGGTGGTTATTGAAGCAGGCTTTAAGGAGTGAATAGGAGTTCGGTACTAGAGTTAGCAAGCAGAGAGAGCACTGCAGGTAGAAGGAAAGGTGCAACCAAAGGATGACGCATTGGCAAGCCAGGCGAGAGCTTTCACCTGACCGAGGGCCGGGTCATGAAAGCGGAACTGCAAGCTGTGTGTGACTGAACGCTTTGTGCTCACTGTGACCCCACACACGCGTGCTCCTGCCCGACCTTAGGGATTGGGCCCTCCCTGGCCTTGGCTTTTCTCACCCAATGTGTGTGTCCGTCCTCGCGTTGACCCGCCCACAGGGGTCAGTCCCCTGCACGCAGCGTTGAGATTTTGTGCATGGGACAGGACCTACAAGCAGAATGCTCTCGGCGTATCCCGGGGGCTCTCCCAGCTCAGACGCTGACAGAACAGTGAATCTGTCAGCCACACCTCCCCCGGCCCTTCCCTCCCAGGTACCGTGCGCAGGGGGCCTGTACGCCGTCAGGAAGCCACCCCCCACCTGGCAGTTCAGCACCACCCAGCCTGGCGCTGTCTCCAGCCCTGGACAGCCTGGCACCACCAGCAGCTGTGCGCTCCTATGCAAATCGCTGCACCTCTCTGTGCCTTAGTTCCCTCATCTGCAGATAAGTCGCCACCTCTCCTATGGATGTTATGCAAATCCAATCAGTTGCCCCAAAAGCACTCAAAGACCATAAACCTAGTGATTATGATAATTACTCTATTAATTACCATTTAATAATTATTGCTTAGGAAGCCAGAATTCAGGGGACCCTACTCTGAGCCAACCCAGCATAAAAATCCCAGAATGGTAAGCAGGGTTCTTTGTTTTTCATAGGGGCTCCCCATCCGATCCTCCCAAGTCTTTCTAGGGCATCTTGCAGATGACCTGGTTTTCACACCACGTTCCCCTCTGTCTCCTCTGAAGTCGGTGTTATATTAAGCTGGGTGCACCTGTATGCGGTAATGTCAGTGCAGCTTCTGCCGGAGGATTAAGACTTTTCTTAGCTTTTGTTATACACAGTCATATGCCACATATGTGTGTTATTTGTGTCGATTCGAGTCTCTTTAGAACATTTAGGGCATGTCCTTAGAAATTCCAGCCCACGAACCAAATCAGGGCCACCACTTGTGTTTGTCAATAAAGCTTTATTGGAACAAAGCCCCACCAGTGAGTTAGTGTATCAGCCAGGCTACCTCTGCACCACACCTTAAAAGAGGGACCCACCCTCAGACCCCAAAGCCTGGGGTGTTGACTCTCTGGGTCTTCACAGGAAAAGGTCACGGATCTAGAGCACTTCCAGAACTCTTTCAAAGGACTTAGTAAGTGTTCCATGTCAAAATGTCTCAGGCTTTTAGCTTCCTGTGGAACCGCTGCTTTGGTAACACCTCTTACCTCAGTATTGGTGCTCAGGACAGCAAAATCGTCACATGCTGAAGAGGGGCGGTCTGTCACCCTCGGACCACATTCCCAATGCTGGTTCCTTGGGATCAGAGTGCCCTGATGAGCTCCTTCCACCTGGCACTTATGCTCCCCCTTTCTACACTGAGACATGTCTAGGTGTAAAGCTGGTCACGGCGCTCAGGACAGCGGCGTGTGGGCAGGGTGTGTGACGGCCGCCCCGTGCAGGCGTGGGTGAGCGCACTCTGATGTTGTACAGCTGCGACCTTGCCCCGTGGCGCATCTCTCAGAGCACGGCCCCCTCACTAAGCAGCGTGTGGCCACGTTCTGTGGCACTAACAGGCAGAGAGAGGTGGACAGCAGGGGTGGACCCCTCTGGCTTGAGCATGGCCTGGGCTTCTCCTGGCCTCTGGCCTTGGAGGTCAGTGCCGTCCAGGGTCAACAGCCCTGGTGGACAGGTTCCGGAGGAGCCCCCAACCCAGAGGCCACGTTCCCTCCAGAGCCCAGCCCCCCGGCTGCCCTTCACGCACACCTGATTCCCACGGAAAGGAGGCGGCTTCTGATTTATAGCTGCGAGGGTGTCCACGCCCACCATGCACCAGAAGAGAGGCCCTGGCCTTACCAGGAGAGGCCGCGATCTGCTCGGCATGATCTTTTTGGGCAAGCTTTGAGACAGACAGATGGGGCCGGCCCAGCCTGTCATTCTAATTAACGGACGACAGGAAAGGCACACACAGCCCCTTCCTGCGCCTGTAGCAAATGCCAGGCAGCCACACTGTCCCCTGGCACGCTCGCTCCTAGAGAACATTCTGTTCAGAGGGAGGTTTCAGAGTCGGCCCTGCCTCTGGCCACGCCAGGGGCCCAGGCTCACACCCCCCTGCTTTCCCACGAGAGGCTCTCATGGCTGGGGGAGGGGGGGGCAGGGCTGAGGGCTGCTGGCTGGAAGGGCCGGGTCGCTGTGCTCAGCCTGAGGACAACCCACCTGTCCTGGTTGCCAGAGACATTCTGGTTCTAAAACCAAAGCCCCGGTGCCAGGCCAGTGGGTCACCAGCTGCAACTCAGACTGCACAAACACGTCCGGCTCAGGTGCCACCCCTGCAGTCCATGGGCACCGAGGAAGGACCCGAGAGGACACCTGCGGTGGGCACTGAGCAACTGAGATACCCGAGTCCCTGGCAGGGAGGGTCCTGCCCAGGGCCCACAGCTGGTTTCTGCCAAGCGAAGACTAAAAAGTGGGTCTTCTCCTACTAGGACAGAATTTGGTGGGTGCTGCCCAAGGCTGCAGAGGCTTGGTGGCCAGGACCAGGCTTGTCCTGGGGGCCCTCATGCTCCTGCAGTAGTCAGACAGTAACAGAGTAAACAAGTCACGATTTCAAACATAGGAAATGAGGAGGCAAAGAAAGTAAAGCCGATAGAAGGGCAGGGGAGAGGGGGATACAGATAAATCCAGTCCCCAGGTACGTAGACCCCTTGGGGACCTGTAGCAGCATTGTGCAGAGATCACAGGCTATGCAAAGGCACTGTGGTGAGGAGCATGACCTTCCAGGGGAAGAAGGGGCAGCAGGGAGGCTGGAGTAAATGGAAGGGGGCCATGGTACAAGTATTTCAGTTCAGCCAGGCACAAGGACACATGCCTGCCATCCCAGCGACTGGGGAGGCAGAGGCAAGAGGATTGCAGGTTCGAGGCCAGAGACAGCCTGTGCAACCTGGCGAGAACCTGACTCAAGATGAAAAATAAAAAGGGGGTAGGGGTGCAGCTCAGTGGTAGAGGCCTTGCCTAGCGTGTCTGAGGCCCTGGACTCAACCCCCAGTACCAAAAATAAGGATTTCAGTTTCTACACGGTGCTTCCAGAATGGAGCACAGAGGCCCCCTCACTAGCTGCTGGAGTAGCCCAGCCCCAATCCCATTAGATCCCAGGCTGGATGTTTTGTTTTGTTTTGTTTTGTTTCTATTTTTTTGCATTACTAGGAAATGGACCACAGGGCCTCGCGCTTGCTGGGCAAATGCTCCACCACGGAGCTAAACCCCCGGCCCCTCTTTTTATTCTTTATTTGAGACAGGTTTTCACTAAGTGACACAAGTTGCCTCTGGCCTCGAACTTGTGATCCTCCAGCCTCCACCTCCCAGGTGTCTGGCATCAGATGGCAGACACACACCATCGCACCCAGCTGCCTGGACTGTTCAATAACCCTTCTCTCACCCCACCGTTGACGCCCATATCTGCAGGTGAGGATGTTGACACCTGGCGAGTCCCTGCCTCGCCTAAGCTTACGGAGAGGGTGTGGGAGAGTCAGCGCCTCCCGGGGCTTTTGGGTCCGAAGACAGCCATTCTCCTCTTGTTGCACCACCACCCTCCTGATGGCGGGGGGCAGGGCCACCCTTGCCCTGCCATGATTGGCAGCGCATGTCAGCGGCCCCTGTCTTCCCCGGCAGCCGTTCTTGGCAGGTAGTGGGCCTGGTGGTGCTCTGGAAGCACTTGCGGGTGATTTATTACGAAGTGATGAGACCATTTAATTTGAATCAGGTTCTTCGCACATTATTGTTTCTATTAAGAAAACTTGTGTTGCTTATCACGTTAGCAACGGGGAGGAAAGCGGTCTTAATAAACACCGGGCAGGGCGTTCTCATCATCGCCGATTTGAGCAACAGCTTCCGCGTACGTGTCTGTGAGGCGTGGGAGTGCAGGCTCCTCGGTGGGAGGGAGCCACTGCCCCGGCCCTCTGGACGGGGCAGCCACGCCGTCACTGCCCACAGGTGACGACAGGAGCATCCCTGCTCGGCTGTCTCTCCGAGCAGGTGGCCCAGGGCGTTGGGTTTTGTCTCCCCGTGCATTGTGGCAGCAAGGTCAGGAGAGCAGTACCCGGTGGCCCTCAACCAGGAAGGAGGCTGCTGGGCACATGGCGTGCAGAGGCCCCCGCCTGACAGCAAGGGGCAGATGACTGGGGAACCCCCCAGTCTAGTGGCACACTGCCGCCTTCCCACGGACATGGTGGCCTGCCTCCACCCGCCCGAGGAGTGGCCCTCTGTCTCGCTCTGCAGCCAGCTCGCCGCCGTGTGCTGGGCCGGCTGCCCGCTCCCATGGCCAAGGGACCCGAGCTGTCATCTCTGCCAAGCCGGGACACCTGTGGAGCCCCCCCCCCCAGCACCCCCCACGGAAGCGCCAAAGGCTCTCTGCTTTGCCTCTTCCTCCCTGATTGGCAGAGCCCGGGAATTTCTAGGACATCCACTGCCACCACTGTTCCCTGGAGACTCCTCTTTCTAATAGCGCTCCAGCTCGCGCCTGTCCGGCCCTGCTGCCGAGACGCCCTCACGCGAGAGAAACTAGGGAGCTGCTCCCGGGCTTCCACAGCCTGCCCTGGGGGAGGTGGGGTCCCCCGCCAGCTGCTCTAGGAGGGCGCTTTCCCGGGAACCCTCCCTAGCTGTCCCCTGGGCCTGCTGCTCAGCAGTCCCAGCCCAGACCCAGGGAACGTATTAAATGCACCCCAGCCTGCACACCTTCCCGCCATGAAAATCTGATAATTTGTTGATAATTTTGCCTTTGAACTCATGTGGCTGTGAGTCGCTCATTGCAGCCACTCCCCACTGGCCGCTGGGCCTTCGTGGCAGTCATCACCATGCCCCAGGATTCTTCCGGAGAGAGAAAAATCTGACTTGTAGGTGGTTTTCACACCCGATGGAACGATCTTTATGGACGCCAGATTGAACAAGAAATGGAGTTGACCTGGGCGAGATCTCAGAACCGCTTGAGCGCAGACTGACTCCGGGGCTGTTGCCTGTGCCCTGGATTTTGGAGCCTCTGGATTTTACCTTTCCAGTTGAAAACATGTTTGGGGGGTGTTGAGATAAAGCCTGGAGTCAGCTGGGGTCCGGGCTTGCAGGGCCACTTGTAGAAGCAGCCCTGCCACCTCCCGCCCACAGCTCCATGCCGCCCTCTGCACACCTGCAGAAGCCCCGCTGGCCCAAAGCAGCCCCTGGCTGTCCTGCTAACGGCTGCCCTTGACTCGCTGGCGCACGGCCATCTCCCGCCGCTTGTGCCCTGCCTTACCCTGGCTCCTTTGTAGGACCTGTCTGCCTTCAGCTTCCACCCTGACCCGCCAAAGCCACAGGTGGAACACTGTCACCTGCCCACAGATTCCCCCAAGGGGAGAGTGGACGCTGCTCCTGCGGGAGGCTGGGAAGGCCAGGCCCAGCAGCAGTGGCCATCACCTGGCACTGCTCAGGTGCAGCCATCACTGTGACCTGAGTCTTGGCCACTTACATGCTTCAGCCCTGAGTCAGTGCAGCAGGAGCAGAGCCTAGGAGAAGCAACAGGACAATTGCTTTGCTATCATCGCAGCCTTCCTGGAGCACCAGGGACCCGCCTGAGCCCGTCTGGGCCTGTGGGGCCTGCGTTCAAGCATTCACTGCCCAGCCAGATCCCTGGGGTCCGCTGTGGTGTGTGGGTGGCCGTGTAGCCAGCACCCTGGCTCTTTGGACATCAGGCCTGGCTCCCTGCACTATAGCTTCCCTCAGCCAGAATGCTGTCCACTCCAGGGTGGACAATGCTTCTGCCTCCTTCTCCAGGAAGCCTTCCTGGCTGTGGTCCTCATAGCACAGTGTCCTCTGCTGTCGAGTGTGCAGATTCTATGACCGTTAGGTCATGCCATCTTCCCCACTGGCCAGCATGTGGGTTTCCTGTGGCTGATGCAACATGTCACCACAAACTGGGAGGCTCAGAGTAAGAGAAATCAAGCCAGTATGGTGGCCCAGCACCCAAGAGGCTGAGGCAGGAGGATCATGAATTTAACGCCATCTTGGGCTACATAGCAAGATCTACTGCCTCAAAAAAGAAAAGAACAAAAAAAAAAGAGAGAAAAGAAAAGAAAAGGAAAACCACTAGTGAAATCAATTCACTCACAGGCCGGGCGTGGTGGCGCATGCCTGTAATCCCAGCAGCTCGGGAGGCGGAGGCCGGAGGATGGCAAGTTCGAGACCAGAGGCAGTCTGCGTAACTTAGCGAGACCCTGTCTCGAAAAGTAAAAAAAAAAAATGGGCTGAGGTGCAGCTCAGTGGTCCAGCACTTGTAGAGCATGCAGGCACAAGGCCCTGGGTTCAACTCCCAGTACCGCAAAAAAAAAAAAAAAAAATCAATTCGCTCACAGCTCTGGAGGCCAGAAGTCCGAGGCTGAGGTGTGGGCAGGCCCCGCTCCCTCTTGGACTCTAGGTAAGGATTCTTCTGCCTCTTCCGGCATCTGCCATTAGCCTACAGTCCTCTGTGATCCTTGGCCGGTGGCCACAGCCCTCTGGCCTCTGCCTCCCACTTCCCGCGGCCTCCCCATTCTGTGTCTGCTTCTCCCTCCACCTTTTCCTTTTGAGGACGCAGGCGCTCAAATCCAGGATGAGCTCATCTCAAGATCCCTGGCCAATCTCATCTGCCAAGACCCTGTTTCCAGCTACGGTCCCCTCACAGCACCCAGAGTCAGGACGTACCCCTTTCCGCCCACCTCACAGCACCGTAAGGTAGAGGGAGCCTGGTTTGTTCCGTCCACAACGCGCAGCACCCAGTAGGTGTCACCTGGTGTTCTAAGAGGGATGTCTGAGTTAACTTAATCACATGGCGGCTTCACCTTGGCCCTAGTTACTTTTGAACTTCAGCCTGTGGCCAGAGTGCAGTTCTGGGGATCAAGGAAGAAACATAGGAGTTTGATTTGACAGATCTCCACCCCCGTGGGGACCTGCGAGGGTTGAGGGAAGCCATCGTGTGTGCACTACCAACCCTGGGTCCAGAATTCAGCAGCCTGTCATGGTCCTCCCCACATGGGAGGGACACACAGAGCCACGGGGCCTGTCGCACTCTCCGTCTCCTGGGCCCAGGCCTGGCTTCCCATGGCTCTGAGCTCTCACCTCCTGCAAGGGAGCTTGCTAGAGACCAGTGGGGCCCAAAGCCCAGCTGTCGGGCTTGGCTGGACAGGCGGCCTTCCCCGTCAGCCCATCCTGGTGCCTGGCTGGGAGGACAGGAAGCCTGGGCCACTCTGAAAGCCACCTGATGGTTGGTCACCTGTGGTCTTTCGAGGAAGACACCAGGGGCATTTTTAAGAGTGAGGACCTGGGACCGCTGCGTGGCCAACCCTGCCTCCCCATGACCCTCCAAGCAGATTGAGGTTGTTAATTGCTCCATGCGTGTGGCATGCAGTGGGACTATTGGATGGGTACAGACATGGCCATTTTTAATGGCTCCCAGGAGACGGACATGGGGTTGTGTCTCTCGAGTATCAACGTGTTTCCTATGTAGACACCTCTTCCATGCTCCATGGCAGCCAACAGCCAGGGCCATCTTTATATGAACTGGGGCAGGGGGCTGCCCTTCAACAGGGCACTTTATTCCTATCTGTGCCAGGCAGAGGGAGAAGGGTGCCCACAAAGGCTTGTGTGGGGTCCCCCAGGAGCAGCATGGAGAGCGGGCACGTGCCTCCACATGCACCAGTGAAGGCCGGTCTGCCAGAGCTGCTGGACCATGGGAGGGCCTGCCGTATGGCGGGGGGCCACTGGGATGGAGTCGGCGGGGCTGTCAGGGGCCCGAGGCTGATGACAGCCACGCTGGCTGTCATCCAGGTACTCATGCTTGGCCGCTGGAGGAAAGGGCTGCAGGTCTGCCCAGGAAGGTTCTTTCTGGGGCCAGGATGTGGTTTCCGGGCAAATTCTGTGGGACCCGGGAATGCCGGCAGACAAGACCGGCGCGTCTCCAATGCTGACGGGCAGCCTCTGGAGCACAGTCTCAGTTGCTCTCCTGGAGTCGCTGTCACCATCACGGGTCTCCAGAGGCCTGCGGTGGCCTCTCCTCGTTCCGCACGGCTTCCTGGTTGAGCCAGCGGTGTGCAGAGGCTTTCCCAGTACTGGGCTTCCCTCTGCCTGTGGACTGGGAAGCAGAGGCATCCCAGAGCCGCCCTCCCTGGAACCCTGTGGTGGTCCCCGACTGCTCCACCCAGCTCCCCTCCACCACAGCCAGGGCACCTGTCCTATGGGGGGTGCTGTGGGCACTTGGGGTCATCTGCAAGATGAGGTCACTGCCTCTCTAAAGCCCAGGTCCCTTGGGGGTCAAGCAATACTGGCTCCTGGGTCACAGCACAAGAGGGTGCGTGGAGAGGCTAACAGGGCGACCTCGGGGGTGCCCGGCCTACCCACTGCACGACATTGGGTGTGGATTCCCTCACCCTAGATCCCCAGCCCCTCTTTGCAGGGGGAAACTGAGGCTCTGAGTAGCCAGGCTAGTCCATGTCTTAAGTTGGGGTTCAAAGCTAAGGTCCATCTATGAATTCAGCGAGATGAGGTCATGGTGGGGCTCTTCGGATGTCAGAGTAACAGAGGAGGCGTTGGAAGCTTCTCTTCGAGGATCAGACACTGAGGGGCTGGGCGTCTCGCTGCACACACAGGAGGGAGCCATGGCCGCGTGGGGTGGGCGTGGGCCAGCAGCAATGGCGGGTGTGGACTGGATAGGCGTTGGAGGGTCAGGAGCCACCGAGAAGGCTCTGGGAGGCAAGGGGAAGCAGTGTCCCCACCTGAACCTTCCTGTCATCTCGGTGTGCTGGCTGTGCACTGTGGCGACTTTGTGGGCTGGCAGGGGGGAGTCACCCCTCCACACACCTCAGGGCCCTGGGAGGTGAGTAGGTGTTATTTTGCTGGGCACCATCTGAGGCCTGGAAGGTCAGGATGACCTTCAGGTCAGAGCAAAGCTGGGCTTTGAACCAAGCTCGGTGACCCTCGCCGCTGGGCCCTTGCGTTTGGCATATATCCCAGGAGGCAGAGCAAGCTTTGGGGACGGAACGTCCCTCCCTGCTTCATACTCCCATTAACTGCACATCCTGGATAGCGGTGGTGCCCTGGGGGGTCCCGCGTCATTGCCCTGCTGGCCCCTTCCGGGAACTGGCGGTCGCCCAACGCATCCTTGAGCATGACCCTGTGATGTAGCTGGTGGGGTCCCTTCTCCAGCGCGTCCCGTCCGTGCTGGATCTCACATGCCTCACTCGTGAGATGGGAACCTTGAGGGGCTGCTGCTGTCCCCTGCCCAGGACTCTCCAGGCTGATCACAAATGTTTGTCCTGTCGCTGTTTGTCCCAGGGCTGCCCAGCCCAGGTTTGCTGTGCTCCCCGTAGGTGACAAGTCTAGGGCCAGGCAAAGCTGACCCTCCCCAGGTGGCACTCAGAGGCTGTCAGCTGCTAGACCGTGCCGTCCGCCCTGGGCATCCCCGGGCTTCCCCTCTGGGTCAGGGGCCTCTGCTGCCCTTTCTGTCTGGGTCCCTGCCTGGGCATTTTCTCTCTCTTCACACCCCCTCCAGCGCCCGCGTCCCAGGGGCCTTGGAGACAGCAGCCTCCCCACAACTTCCTAATTCCTGACTGACTTCCGGGCAGCTGCAGAGTCCTAGTGGGGTGCGGGCAGCCTTCTCCCAGGCCCCCCAGAAGTCGCCCAGCAGGCTGGGGAGGGCGACAGCCGGGTCTCAGGTCACCCGGCAGCCCTCAGGTCACCCGGCAGCCCTCCTCTGTCCTGCACACTCGCACGTGCCTTGGGGGTGGCCGGTGAGATGGCAGTGTGCGTGAGTGTCTGTCCGGGAGAGGGGGTTGGGGCAGCAGAGGCGGAGTCGGGGCTTTGGGCTTCTTTAAGAGAGGAAATGCCAGGACAGGGGCCAACAGCAGGATTTCAGGTCCTCCCGGCAGGGGAGCCCCGCCTCCCCTGCCCCCAGAACTCAACCTCAGAGGGGAGCCAAGGCCTCAGTGGCTCTGGCGTGACTGAAAGGACGCGACTCCTCCTGCCCCGAGCCCCCCGCCCACCAACCTCGGAAGCCTCCCGCCCCGCCGCCCTCCTCCCCCCCATCCCTGCCTGCCTTCGGCCGGCCCAGCCCGCGGAGCCTCTGCGCGGGATGACGCCCAGGCAGCCGCGCGGCCGCGGTCGCGCATTGGGCTCATCAGATGACTGTGAGGGCTCCTGCTGCAAACCACGTTCCCTAGGACGGGGGCGGGAGGGGGCGCTGGAGGCGACGCGCGGTGCCTGCCGCGCGCCGGCTGTGCGCGGAGCGGAGGGAGGCTGATCCTCTCTCGAAGCCCCTTCCAGCAAAAGCAAAACAAAGCTGCCGCCTGGGCTCTCCGCTGCCCGATTCCGTCCGCTTCCCTGGAAGATGCAGCTGGCCGGGGCAGGCCGGGGGAGCCGGCTCACCACGCAGCTGCCACCGCCGCCGCCACCGCCACCCGGGCCACTTACTTTCTTTGCTCTGGGTGGCGGCGTCCTGGCCGGCCCCCGGGCGCCTTGAGCCAGCCCCACGCCTCAGTGGCCCCGCGGCCTCTCCAGCATGCCTGGCTCCTTCCCCCAGCTGGCTCCCGCGCCACCCGCCCCCCCCCTCCACATCCCATTGTGCCCCGCTCGCCCATCCCGCTAGCCTCCCCCCCCCCCAGCTCCTCCTGCACCTCGTTGCCGCCCAGGCTCCTCCATGCTGCCTGGATCGGGCGAGCTGGGTGATTAACCGGCTATGATGATGAGCGTCCCCGGCGGAGGAGCAGCCACCGTGATGATGACGGGTTACAATAATGGTCGCTATCCCCGGAATTCTCTCTACAGTGACTGCATCATCGAGGACAAGACGGTGGTCCTGCAGAAAAAGGACAATGAGGGCTTCGGATTCGTGCTCCGAGGGGCGAAAGGTAAGAACACCCGGGTCCGTTTGCATGTGGTGTGTGTGTGTGTGTGTGTCTGTGTGTGCGTGTGTCTGTGTGTACACACGCCTGTATGAAGAACGCTCCCCGGCTTGGAAATCAGCGTTAAATAAGCATTTTCCTAGGGGCACTTGGTTGCTAGACAACGGCGCTCTTTAACATTCTGCCTTCCTCGGAAAACATCGGGGCTTCCTTTCAGCATATTTTTAATTTTCCATCTACAATACTGCTCTCAATGGGCTGCTCTCTCCCCTCCCTCCCCCCACCTTAGGTTTTTTGGGTTTTTTTTTTTTTCCTAATCATGGGGATAATCAGCATATTGTGCTTTAGACCAGCCACATTGCGACTGTGTTCAGAGCTTCTGGTCCCAGACACTCAGGATTACTCAGCCCTGAGTTCCAGGTACCTGGACGCTGCCCGGTTTTGGGAGGGGGCTTCAGCTCCAAGGGCGGAAAGCGTCTGTGTTCTCGCCTCTAAGGTGACTTTGCAAAGGAAAGGTGGCAAGATGGTCCCTCCTGCCGTGGGCCACGCTGGCAGCACATTCACGCGTGGCCTGTGGTGGGAGGCTCTGGGTTGCAGCTCGTGGCAGTGTACCATTGCCTGCCTCTCATGCGGGGGCTTCCCTTAGTGCCAAAGAGCGTTGCCCCTGTGAGAGGAGGCCTCTGCCCGCCGCACGGCAGGGGATGGGGGGTCAGCCAGGTGGAAGTTGCATTTCGGAGCTGCTGTGCTGTACCAGGGCCCTGCACCTGGGCTGGGGAGGTGGCCTTCCCTGGCTGGCATGCCCACCTGGCACACGGGCTTGGGCAGCCCGCAGGGATCTGCCCAGAGAGAGAGGAGATGAGTCCGCCCCCGGGCGCATGTCCACGCCTGTCTGTGTGACGTGGCCTCCCCTCCCCCGCTGGGCATCTGCCTCTCCCACCACCCACCCCCAGCCTCTCCTGACAACCCACAAGGTCCCTCTCTTGCCCTGGGGTTGTACTTGGCAGCCGTGTGGGCCCCAGAAGCCCAGCCTCGCTCTGTAGAGAGCGGAGGTCCAGCCCCCACCTCTGCACGCTGGTCACAGGGTGGTCACAGAGAACCGGGTCCCCGTGGAGAGAGTTGAGAGCAGATTTGAAATCTAGAGCCACCCACTGGGTCAGCATTCTGAAGCGTCCCCGTTCCAAGTTGAGTCCCCTCGGCCGCGCGTCTACGTAGATATGAAATTGGCAAGAGGTTCAGTGTGGTGTTTCTCTAGCTCCGTGTGGTATGGGAGGAACTTTTCCATTTTTAGCACTGAAAATGTTTAGTCACTGATGCTTTTAAAGAAAATGACAGGCGTGTAGACATGTACCGCAGAACACGTTATTCCGTGGCTTCCGCCAAGAGGCCAAGGGGCAGGATCGTGGCACCAGCGTGCCCTTGGGTTAGTGGCTAGCGCTACCACGGGCCAATGTGCGTGTCAAGCCCTTCCCTGGAGAAAGCTGGCTAGGACCATGGCCTTCCGGCAAAGACACAGGGACCCTCTTGCTCCTAGGGTCCCGTGGGGAGGTGGGACAGCCAACGTGGGAAACGTCTCCCAGGCTTATAACGAGGTGCTCCTTGTCTTCCCAGCCGATACCCCCATTGAAGAGTTCACACCCACGCCGGCCTTCCCAGCCCTGCAGTACCTGGAGTCCGTGGACGAAGGTGGGGTGGCATGGCAAGCCGGACTGAGGACCGGGGACTTCCTGATTGAGGTAGGGACACTGGAGCTCGCCTTCTCGGGGAGAGTGCCGACTCTCGTAGGGGCGGGGCCACCAGGACAGGTCTGCGGTCGCTTAGGGGGCCGCAGTCACTTGTGCCACTTGGGTGTGTCCACTCCCTGTGGATGCCACTTCCTGTGGCCATCGTGTCCGGGTTGTCTTTGGCCTCTGGCTGTGATTCTTTGGAAGGAGAAAAGGTCCATGGAACTTGGTCCTTGGGCTTGAAATGGAAGGCAGGAAGAAGAGACGGTTGCCATGGTGTTGGGGACTTGTGCAGACCTATGAGTGGTTTCATTGTGACTGTAGACACCAAAGAGTCATTGTCCACTCATGTGTCCTAAGGGCTAGTTGGCAAGTCCTTGTGTGGCATCAGCCTATAGGAGGCCTGCAACTGGTGGCTAAGAGTCGGTTGATTTGCAGTTGCTGGTTGGTGGTCTTCAAAGACCAAGGAGACAGGGTGAGAACGAGGCCCGGGGTTGACCACACAAAAATGAGACACTGGTGTGCAGATGCCTTGAAAACTCGCTTTTGCTCATACCTAAGAGGAGGTCCCTCTCGTCATTTAAAGAATCCCACTGGATGCGAGAAGTGGTGCCCTGTGAGCTTGGCCCACGGTCCGCACGGCGTGGTGTGTGAGATATTGGAGTCCCCAGCACCTCTGAGCATCTTGCCTCCGGGCAGGTTTAGGCGTTGCTTTCAATGTTGTGCAGAGGATCGCGTTCCTCTTTGGAAGCATGAAAGATAAAAGAATGTGCTGCAGGTTGGAAAAGATCACCTTTTAAAGGTTCAGTAGATTCAAATGGCCCTCTTGGGGAGTTCGCGTTTCTCGGGGTTCTCCCTGAGCCCTGTCTCCTGTGCATCAGAAATCCACATGCAGGGAGAGGGCCTGGATGGGTGGGTCCAGGCAGCCACATGGTGGTCCCACCACCAGACCGTCCAGGCGCATGACCATTCTATAAGCAAGGAGACCGTGTCCCGGCCACTTGAGGCCTTTTCTCTCCATTACAACTAAGTGCCCAATGATGCGTCTCCAGCTGTGACTTTGCTCATGATCTCTTTAGCATTTCTCAAGACTATGAAGGGGTGATGGGAACCCAGAGGGAGGATACGCCGTTGGGGGAGGGAGAGCCAGGTGAAGGCGGAGAAGGTGTGTTCATTTATTCTAAGTATCTCATGTTGGTCTCATGTCATTTACTGAAAGGTATATTTAAATGATTCCTGGCCCCTCAGAGCCTGGTTTGCAGGGGGCGTGAGCTAATTTCGGCTTGTGTGTGTTGGAGCTCTCGGACGCACACCGGGAAGGGTGGGCTCCAGGTGCGCCGTGGGGGAACTGAGTTTGTAACCTTCATGAAAATGCAGATCGACTGGGCTGAATCATCTTCAGTAGGATGTACTTGTGATGTAAATCCCTTCCCTGTGTGTGTGTGAGAGAGAGAGACTGGAGAGGCAGAGGGGTGTGGCCTGAGGCCAGGAGGCCACGCTGGGTCTGAGTGGCGTGTGAGAGCGTCCACGCATGTGACCAGGAACGGAACCCCAGTGGATTGAAATAGGTGAACGCTGGCCCTTGGTTTTGAATAATAAATGAGAGCTGCAGTTGCAAGAGCACCCCCCTTGTCTAGCTCATTGAATTGTTTGCGTGATAAACTAGTCAATAAAAGAAGTGTGGACCGCCAAGGCGCATGCGCCAGAGCAGGGCTTTCTGGGCACTGGGTTATCGCTGTTGTTGAGCCTGCCTGGGCCGGGGCGCGCCACCCCATCCCACCAAAGCCCTGTGAAGATTTGGAGCATGGAGTGTTTCTGTTTTCATGGTGCCACCTTTTTTAACCTCTGGCATACAAATATATTCGCCTTTGTGGAGCAGGAGTTTTATTGTGGGTGACGTGTGAATTTCCAAATCGTAGGAACGGCTGCCCTCCAGATATACAGGGGCTGTGTGGGTGCCGTGAGGTCACCTGTGGCCTGAGGGAAGACTGGGCCCTCCATCGCCCCGGTCCTCCAAGACTGCTTACCACAGGCTGTGCACAGGCAGGGGTGCAGGGTGCAGGCAGGTGGACCGCAGAGGAAGCAGCGCCTCCTGGTCCGTTTCCCAGGCTGCTTTGGAGGGGCGTGGAGATGCTCCCGCAGAACCTAGATTTAAGACTGATTCGAGTCCCTGCTGAGTTGTTTGCCTGGCTGCTGGGTTTTGTCGCTGGAATATTGACGTCGTCTAAAGCCATCCAGAGGCATGGTTTTCTTCCCAGCAACCATCCTTCCGTGTTTTCAGCGGGCAGCTTCTACCCTGGAGGGATTGTTTTGAGCAGCCTTGCGTGGGCCCGGTGAGTTTTCCTGGAACATTTGGTCAGCCCCGGAGTAAGTGGGGTCCCTGACCCAAGCCTGGGGTCTTGGTGGGAAAAACAGCCCAAGGTGCTGTCACATGGTTCTTGCTCCCCCAGGGCCCCTCCGCCAGCCTCCTCTTTGCTCCATTTGAAAGAACCTCGAAAGTATGTCAGACTTTTTATTTCCCCTCTAAAAATGCATGCTGTGGTTTGAACGTTGGGACCAAGGGGCCACTGTTGAAGTGGATGTTGGCTTTCAAAGTCTTCAGCATCTCAGAACTCCACGTTTCCTTCCTTTGCTTTGTCAGAACGCTCTGACGTTGTCTTCTGGCTCAGCGCTGGATCTGAGACGGGCTCCCTCCGTGTGGGGCTTGCTTGGATATTTACTTTCTAGAATTCCTTTCTCCCCTGCCAATGCCTTTGGGAAGTTTGTTCTTTGGTTGCTGTTATTGTTTCTTTGTTGGCCACACACACACCCCACCATGATCAAATGCTTTGAATAACATTCCCTGTAAAAGTTGCTGCTGTTATTGTTAGGTGCCGTGGAGTCGGTATCTGACTCATAGCGACTCTCTGTACAACAGGGGAAACATTATTGTCAGTGCTTCTCTGCTGTTCATAGGGTTTTCAATGGCAGATTGATTTTTGGGAGGGAGTTGCCGAGTCTGTCTCCTAAGCCTACAGCATCTGGTGTTCCTAGGATGTCTCCCATCCAGGTACTAACCAGGCCCGACCCTGCTTAGCCTCCGAGATCTGACGGGATCGGATGCCACAGGGCTACAGCTGTAGGCAAAAGTTGTTGTTAGGGGCCATCAAGTCAGGTCCAATGCACAAGTACCCTATGTACAACAGATAAAACACTGCCCCACACCGTGCCATGCCCGGAACTATGTCAGTGCTTCTCTGCTCTTCATAGGATTTTCGATGGCTAATTGTTTGGGGGGAGTGGGCTGCCAGGTCCTTCTCCCAAGCCTACAGCACCTGGTATTCCCAGGCCCAACCCCTCTTAGCTTCCGAGATCTGATGGGGTCGGATGCCAGGGTGGTACAGGTGCAGGCTCCCTACCAATGGCTACCTTCAAATCGGGAATGACGAAGAGGTGAATGGGTGTAAGTGTGACAGTTGAGTTCTCGTGAAAAAGCTCATCGCAGAGGGAGGTGGGGAGGATGTGAATGTGTGGCCCATGGGTGAGGATAGTTGATTGTGGCGCTCCACAGGCCCATCAGCATCTGCAGGAACTGGCACCAGGACCCTGAGGACACCAAAGGCGAAGGGTCCTGAGGCCCCCTGTATGAAATGGCTCAGTGTTTCTTGGAACCCACACACAGTGCCCCGTGTACTTTAAGCCAGCACCGGATGACTTACGCCACTAATATATCGTGAGCACCTTGTACATGGTTCTTATACTCTCCTGCTTCAGGAGTTGTTGTTGTTGTTGTTGTTAGGTGCTGTTGAGTCGAGTCAGACTCATAGCGACCCTCATAGGGTTTTCAATGGCTGACTGTTTCGGGATGGTCTTGGGAGTGGGTTGCCACACCCTTCTCCCATTTTGCGGTGCTGGGAATCGAACTCGGGACCTCAGAGACTGCAGCGCAGCGCTCTACCAACTGAGCTAAATCCCAGCTCTGCTTCAGGAGTAATGACAAGAAAAACCATCTGGATGCGCTCAGTACAGACTCGGCGGGGCTTCTCGGGCATCTTCCGTCCGTGATGGCAGGCTTTGCAGGAGCAGAGCCCGAAGGGCCAGAGGGCCGACCATGTGTGCTGTTTCCGGGTCGTTCCAGTGCTGGGAGCCCAGTGGCAATGTGTCTGAGCTTCCCAGTTGGGGACTGGCCGCCAGAGCAGGGAGCGTGGCCAGGAGGCTGGTGGGGCCTTTGTGGGCACGTTACTCCCTCCATGCAAGTGGTGGCAAGAACAGAGCCTTCACGGCGAGGATGGAGAGAGGCCCCTGGCCCTTCTGGAGACAGATGGGTCTTCACCACGACAGGAGCTTGAAAGAGAGCTGAGGTTAGAAAGTTGCAAGGCGGAATCAGCCCTGGGGACAGGTTGCTGGAGACGTCCCCTGTGTCCCCTTGAGATTGTCATGATCATGCCTCCTCCTTTCCACGAGATGGGGCCGGAGAGGTCAGAGGTCACTTTCAAAATCTCTGATGAGTCATAGGAGGAGGCGGACGGCTCACGGAGGACAGCCAGGAGCTGCATGCAGTAATAAGGACACAAGGAACCGCTTGTCACCGTGATGTCCTATAGGGCTTGTCACTGGCCTCACCCCACAAGCCCAGGCTGGACAGCAGAGTCACCCAATGACTTTCTGCTAATATGGGGGCCTGGTCCCGGCCCATGCATGCCGGATCAGAGCCACAAGGTGGGAGCCTGGGCGCCATGCTTTTAGCTGGCTGTGTGAATGCTGCAGGGGTTCCCCAGGGCAGGCAGGGCAATGGCCCATGGCCCAGGCGGAGGTTCTGAACATCTTAATTGAGCTTTCTAATAATCCACTTGGCCAAGACAGAGGCAGAGACTGCACTCATCTCGCGGCAGGATCGAGACTGTCCCTCATAGGCTCCCCACTTAGAAACCTAAGTTTTGTTTCTTGAGTTACTTCTATGAGCTAAAATATCCTGTGTGTCAACAATTGCCCATAGGGCAACTCACCAGCAGACAACCGAAGGGAAACCAGAATTTGCAATAAATATCACTTACTGATGGCCATCAAGCCAGAGTCTGCCAGGCACTGCATGGTCCCATCTAGTCCACATGATAATCCTATAAAATGACATCTGTTGTCACCTCTATTTTTTCGCTAAGGAAACTGAAATACAGAGATGTCAAATAACTTTCCAAAGTCAGGCAGCTGGGTAAAGTGAGAAGCTGACCTCCATCCCAGGCTGTCTGACTCTGTAACTTCACACCTAGCTCAGAGAGCCACGAGAGACTTTCATGCACTTGATGTCCAAATGGGCAACAGGCAGGAAGAAAGGCAAAGGGCATAGTGCCAATTTTTATTTTCCAATTAGCAAATACTTTGTTGTTGTGTTGTTAGGTGCCGTCGAGTCAGTATCCAACTCATAGCGACCCTCATAGGGTTTTCAGTAGCTGACTGTTTCGGGATTGCCTTGGGAGTGGATTGCCAGGTTCTTCTCCCATTTTTTGCGGTGCTGGGAATTGAACTCAAGACCTCAGAGACTGCAGCGCCACGCTGTACCAACTGAGCCAAATCCCAGCCCTAGCAAATACTTTACAATGGCTATTCCAGTCACTGGTGACAATACTCTTGTGTTGCTAGGGAAAAGAATAAATTACCGTAAACTTTGTAGAAATCAGCATGACAGTATGTAACGCAAACCATAAAGCTGAACTGGGAATTTCCGCATCTGGGATTCCATCGTAAGAGAATCACCTAAACAGACAGAGATCACAATGTGGCAAATAAATAATAATAAATAAGGAAATTGGCAGGGGGACAATAGGGAAATGGTAAAGGAACAGCAAACATCTGTTGGGTATCCATAAGAAAGCACTAAAATTATTCCTACAAGCAGTTCTTCATACCCATGGGAAGTGGTTGCATTATATCTAGTGGGAAAATCGATCAAAATTATCTGCATAATATCGTCCAAAGAACGCCACCTCCCCCCCGCCTAGGCAGAGTGAATAGAGGGACATATTCAGCCCTAGAGAATAGGATTGTACTGTTTCCTTTTTTCAGACTTTTCTCTGTGTCTCAGGTGTTCCGCTATGTTAATCTTTGACAATTACCAATCTTGTAAACGGAAGAATATGTCTTAGAAGAACACTGTCCTGCACAGCAGAGTAATGTCCAGGCCTCTTGGACCAAAGTAGTGGTGTTCTCGAAGGAGAGGGATTTCCAGGTGTTAATTCTTTCCCTGGCACCATCCCTCGCCAACCTGCTGCAGGGCTATGAAGATTCCTATGGTTTTTGTGATTGTTTTCTTAGTCCTGAAGTGGCCCATCTCATTTTTGTGTTAATTTCCGTAAATAGGTTTTCCCTTACAATTAAAGCAGGCAGAAATATCCTTCATCCTTGAAAAGCTACGATTCAGTTTGCTAATTACCTTTTCCTCCTATTAAATACTTGCGCTAGAGATGCCTGGAACGGTTTTATGATCTCGGTTTGTACTGAAGTGAGAGCACAGAGAGGGACGCCCTGGTGGTGTCCTCCGAGACCATCTGAGTATGTCGTAAAAGGTTTCTTAGGCTGGTACTTGCAGTCGGGACTTCCTTGCGATTGGGACTTGAGAAATGTGACACTGGCTCTAGCACATGTCTTCCCGAGCCATTGCTTCTGGCCCAGCTGGAGGCGTGGCAGTTTCAACCCCCTCCAAGGTGGCTACCCAAGCCTCAGAGTTTAATATTTCTTGGAGGAAGTAAGTGAAGACCGTGTCTAATCCTGGCCAGTCACTATGCACATTATTAACCAGCACGTGCTCTCTGCGTCTCAGCTTCTGGGCTGGCAAAATGAGTGGTTGTGAAATTTGAGATGGACTGCGCCCCACCCCAAGCTCTCGGCATGAACACTCCTAGTCAGAGGTGCTGGGTGCTGGGCTGGCATCCAGCCAGTTGTTGATCATCTTGTCCTTCAGCGTCATCAGTAATGCCTGACTCAGACCACAAGACCAATGAATGTTGTTGTTGTTGTTGTTGTTGTTAGGTGCCGTCAAGTCGGTGTCTGACTCATAGCGACCCTATGTACAACAGGCGAAACATTATTGTCAGTGCTTCTCTGCTGTTTGTAGGGTTTTCAACGGCAGTTTGATTTTTGGGAGTGGGTTGCCAGGGTCCGTCTCCTAAGCCTACAGCACCTGGTGTCCCCATACAGTCCCCCATCCAAGTACTAATCAGGCCCAACCTTGCTTAGCTTCCAAGATCTGACAGGATCGGATGCTGCAGGGCGAGTGAACAAATAAGTTATAATGATGGCAGGTGATTGTTACTATCGTTTCAAGCACGGAGCTGTTACCCCCACCACGTGCGGCGTACGTGCATGCAGGTGTTCGCTGCCAAGACGTGCTAGCCAGAGCTGCTTCCTGTCTCCCTCAGAGTGGTGTCAGCCGACGCAGGCACCGGGTCGCCCCACTTCCCCAAGCCTCCCGTGTCCCTGGCAGGCATCCCTCTGACTTGGCTTAAACCTCTGCTCCCAGGGCACTCGCCTCCTCATGCCATTCTGTGTTGGCACAGGTCTGGCTTTTAGATAATCTTGGAATTTCCATTCTTGGTGCCCATTTGATCCCGAGTGACAAACCCCAGGGCTGAAGCCAGAGCCCTCTGATGGCCTCCCGGTGCCAGCTTCCTTCTGGGTCACAGCCTCACAGCTAGCATTCATTTATCTGTCTTGCCTTTCGGAAAATCACAAGAGACCATCATCTGTCCTGTGGGTGGCCCCAGGGCCCCCGCTAGGAGCTCTATCCACCCCAGTTCCCCAAAACCTTATATCCAATTCAAATGGTTTCACTCCGTGTTGAGTTCAGTAACTAAGACAGAGAAAACACCAGCTGATGTTCGCAAGAAGCTGTAGGTCAGTCCTTGACTGGGGGTCATGTGGATGTTTTGGTTGTCAGGGCTGCTGTTTTGTTGGTTTCACATCAAAAATGAGCAGTCGTGGTCCCAAGTCCCTCTGAGTCTGGAGTATTTCTGTTCCCTGCGGCTTTTCGGCATACCATTGGAGTCTGCTCTCGGAGGCTCATAGCATTGGGAACCCCTGCACTCCAAGGTTCACAGCCATTGGGGCTGGATCGCCAAGGCTGCTAGACCCTTCAAGGTCTAAAGAAGCCACTGCTGTGAGGGGAACCCCTAGAGCACCTGGGAAGCTGAAGCCCCCCCCCCACCTGGGTCCCTGGGTGCCATTCCCTTCACCCCCCACCACCACCATGTTGACTAGGAACAGGTGGGCCAGCTGAGGAATGGCCCAGGAATGCTGCTGAGAAGGTGGACACAGGATGCTCAGCTGTGGCTGATCTGAGCCGTGGCTTGCTCATCCTGGGGTTCTAATTTGAAGCATCAGTGATTTCAATTTCAGGCTAAAAAAAGATTCAGAATCACTTCAGGAGACTGTGGCTGTTGTACTCAGGCAGATGGCAATGCACCCGGTTGGAGAGAGACACAGAGGAGTCACGGGACGGTCAAGGGCACGGGCTGTGCATTCCGACCCAAGTTTGAGTCCCGGCTCTTCCTCTTCTTCCCTGTGTGAAGTTGGGCTCATTGCTCATCTCAGGGTCTCAGTTTCTTCCCTGTAAATAAGAACATGTTGGAAGCATGTGGCACGGCTCCTGATACAGTGAACTCCCAGCCAGTGGCAACAGCAGTAGAATCATTTCTGGAACTTCGTCCATTCATTTCTGCCGCAGACACTGGGTGCCCACTAGATGCTGGGCTGGAGGAAAACATGGGAATTAGACACAGTTCCAGGGGGGCTCAGGGTCTGGAAGGGGGGAAAAAAGCAGTCTGGTGAAGGCCCCAAGATAAATCAAGAAAAAGGCTTTGGAAAGGGATGGTGTTGCCACCAGACTTTGGTGGGTAAGTGAGCTTTCCCCAAGCAGAGATGAGGAAGGAGTCTCAAGGAAAGAATTAGGGTTGGTGCATGCCTGTAATCCCAGCGGCTCGGGAGACGGAGGCAAGAGGATCGCAAGTTCGAGACCAGAGGCAGTCTGTGTAACTTAGCGAGACCCTGTCTCAAAAAGTAAAAAAAAAAAAAAAGGGCTGGGGGCACATCTCAGTGGTCCAGCACTTGCAGAGCATGCAGGCACAAGGCCCTGGTTTCAACCCCCAGTACTGCAAAAAAAAAAAAAAAAAAAAAGGAAAAAATTAGGGGATTTGTGGACATGCAGGGTGCAGGTGGGAAGTAGTCAGGGGTGGAGCTGGGAATGACTGAGGCTGGTCCAGGGAGGGCTCTGGCTGGCAGCTTGTGGTTGCTGTTGTCGTTGTTGTTGTTGTTGTTAGGTGCTATCAAGTAGGGTCCGACTCATAAGGACCCCATGCATAACAAAGCAAAACACTCCCCAACACTGTGCCACGCCCAGTACTATGTCAGTGCTTCTCTGCTATTCACAGGGTGTTCAATGGCTGCCTGTTTCAGGTTCAATTGTGTGGCTGGTCTAGAGCAGGGAGTAGTAGAAGGAAGCTGGCAGCTGGCCCTTCCAGGCTATGGCTCTGTCCAGGGTTCTGAAAGCCTCCAGGGTGCTGGCTCTGTCCTTGGTCCTGAAACTTCTGGGCTCTGGTTTCTGTCCAAGGTGCTGAACCAGAGCTCTCAGAAGTTGATGCCTCCTTCAGCAGGTCCCAGCACCTTCCATCCCTGTCCCCTGTGTCTTTGGCCTGTCTGAACACAGAGGCTCATTACTGAGTGACAGTGCTCATCTGCTTGTTGGGAAAATCTCTTCTGTGAGGACGGGCGAAGGAGGCAGCCTAGTTGAGCATCTGCAAAGTCCTGTGCTTTGTGCCCACTTTCACCTTGTTGCTATGGCCGCAGCTCATGTGCCAAGTTCCCAGAGAGGCATCTCTGATTCCCACGCTCACACTGTCTGCTTCCATCCCCATCAGAATCTTCTCCTGGGTTGGGTGGTTTACAATCCATCTTCCTCACATAGTACATTTCCCTGTCAGTCAAGCTCCCAGTGCAGCGCTTGGCACATGGCAGAGGACCCATAACATGTGTTCAGTGACTCCTCCCTTGGAAGTAGATATTACCTTCTTGAAGGTACTGAAACTGAGCCTCAGAGAAAGGCCCTGTGGGGAGGTTTGAATCTAGCCTGCCTCCAAAGCTTGCCTCTCCTTCTCTGTCTGGACAGTACCCTGGGTAAGCTCTGAGTCATTGGGATGTATTAATAGGCACCCATCTCTACCCAAGAATGCTGCACACCCAGCCCTGGGTGACATAAGAAAAGGCCTAGGGGAGGCAGGTGAGCCAACACCTCTCCATTGGAGGTTTGTGGCACAGGATCGTCTGATGCATCCACTCATTCCCCTAAAAGGAAGACACAGGATCCTCTCCACCATCCTCCTGCCTATCCCCTGGTGCATTTGGCAGGCCCTTGTTAGCACTGATTTGTCTGTGGTGCCCTTTGTGGGGAGTTCCGTGGTACAAGCAGTTAGGTTGGCAAATGAACTGAAGAAAGGCCCTGTGCTAAATGCCCTGTGGGATCTGTCACTGATGGGGTCTGTAAGCCCTGGGAATTAGGGTGTGTGAGTGTACCAAAATGAGTAGGGAAGAGCTGGGGATGGGGCACGTAGGAAGCCATGGTCATTGCTTGAGCCTATAGGGTCCCAAGAGTGGTCTCTGTGCTTTGGTGTCATGAGTCAACCACCAGCTGGCAAATTCTCCACTTCCCTCTACCCGGGACCTTCAGTCTTGTCTCACAGTCTCTTCTGCAGACCTCTTCTGGGCTCCGCCCCCCACAGGCAGGACCCAGGGTTCATAGAGATGAGAACGGCTTCTCCCTGCCCTGGAGAGGCAAGGCGGGGTTGGGGAGGGAGGCAGGACCCTCAGGACTGGGCTGGAGACGTGTTATGCGTAACAGAAACCCTTACTACTATGAATGCTATTGTTAGCTTTGAGAGGTGCAGACACAGCCTGGCCAGGCCAGGCCCCTGTCACCCAGGGGAGGGTCTCTCTCCCACATGACCTGCCATGGTGTGGCCACACACATCCTTCTAATCAACTGTAAGTGACTGGACAAGACCAGCCTGATCCTGCCCACGCCTGGATGCACAGTGCCCAGCTGGGCCTTGGGGGTGGGAGATGGGATTGAGGCTTTAGTAGGAAGGCAGGGACCCCCGTGCTGTGACACTGTCCTCTGTGCTATGGTGCTGATCTACCGCTTCCACCCTCACCCTCACCACAGCTGACCTGCAGGCTGTGAAAGGTTCTGTGGGTGTTCGCTCACTTACCCCAGCCCCCATTTCTTAGATGAGGAAACTGAGGCACGGAAAGTTTAAGGTAGCAGGCAGTAAGCCCCAGAGCTCCCACATGGCCGAGCTGAGCTTGAGCTGGCCCAGCCCCAGCACCATGCCCCGCCTCCTGCGCAGTCCAGCCTCTTTGCTTTCCTGGTTTAACAACTGAGAAGTTAGTTCTCTTACTTTTCTCTTGTCTCCTGGACAGCCCCGGGTCCCTCTCCTGCTCCCACAGTCTTCCTGTGTTCACAGCTCTGGGGAGACACTGCCTGTCTTAACAATTGACCTTCGCCTTGGCTGCAGGGCCCTTGCTCCACTGCCTGGCTCAATCCCTGGTCTCCTTGCTGGTCCAGGAGCAGAATCTCGCCTGGAGCCTTTTGCCTGCTCCTACCACCAGAGTCACTCTCCCCCTGTGCTCACTGTGGCTCCCTCTCCCTGGCCCCATTTGCAGAGCTCCTCCTGACCGCCTTCCCTATATGGCGTAACCCTCCACCAGCCTCGTGCCTCCACTATGGGCTTCTTATCACAACCTACCACTTGCTGGGTGCATACAACACTTAGATTTGAGGGTCAGGGTCTCACACTGCAGCCTGAGCCCATCTGGTGGCTGCACCCTCACGTCACACCCTGGGTGACCCCAGCCCCAGAACCCCAAAGTCTGACACAGGGCAGGAGGTGGGTTTGCAATTGTTGATGGAATAGATAGCAAACAGACCAGCTCCAGTCGGGAGGCCTCCGGAGCCTTCTGTGCTAAAGAGGCGCTGCCTCCACCCAGACCTTCCCTACACCCAGAGGGCCGGGAAGCCCGGGACTGAAAAGCTGACCTGCATCTAGAGGGACCCACAGGGAGCTGGCCCTCCCTGCCAGAGTCCACCCCTCTGCCGATGCCCATCACAGTCCCAGGAGGTCACAGGGGCCCTGGCCGCTCCTGCTGGGAACCGCTATGGACTCCGTGCACACCCTGCCCGCGTTGTGACTGGTGACCAGCTTCTTCATTAGTATCGTGAGACTTTGATCTATGTAAAGCATGGCACACACAAATGAAGCTGGGAAGGCAGAGAAGCCGGGAGGAGCAAGCGGGTGGGGCGGCCACCGGGAGGAGGAGACCATGGAAACGTGACGAAGCTCATCCTCCTGGGCTCTCGTTCCGTGTTCCCTGTGTCTGTTGGCGGTGTGTTCCGTCATGTGTGTGCAGACATTCTCTTCATTTGGTTATATCTTTTATTGTGGTGAAAACCCACAGCCATAAAATTCACTGCTTGACCCATTTTAAAGCGCACGATTCCATGGCATTAAGTATATTAAGAATGCTGTGTG